>CM070549.1:10832070-10992990 GCA_036346405.1 Phyllostachys edulis
CTTTATGCGTATGACTTTTATCATTGTATTAATATGTTCTTTTCATAGCTATTATCATGAGCAAGCTTACGCTAAGGTACACCTTATACTAGGTTAACCTTTAACTAAAATACGTACTAAGGACTATTTTTAGTTGAGTAGCTAACTATTCATTTCCTTTCATGAGGCCTAGGGTTTACTGTTGTCAGACAACCGTACTCCCATTCTTGACTCATAATTAGTTTTACTATTTTAGACTCATAATTGTCCCATTCCAATTTTTGTACTGCTCATCATCTTCATTAATAATTTATGGCTCGGGGTGGTGCTCGTTGCCGATAAGGGAGTGGTGGTAACCCCAAAAATGGGTTGCCAGAGGGACAAGGAGGCTAGGGGTGGTGGTGTCGTGACTCGGGCAACTCTGTGGCGGCACGACAGCTGACCATGAGGAAAAAAAGGTTTACAGTGCTCGGATGGGCGACGGACCAAACTAGTGGAGCATGAGCATGAGGGAGGCAAGTGGATCTCACCAGAGCACTCAGTAGGGGCAGAGAGGTGCCGAGGTGGTCCAACGATGGAAACCCAAGGAGGCACGATGAGGTCTTCATGGTAGTGTCGCTGTAGAGAAATAGAGTGGGAGTGAATGGCGGGAATAGCTAAGGGGTGGTGTGGAGATTCTCTGGGTGCAAAGAATTGACGTGGGGCTCACCCGAGAGGAAATGGCGTTGGCGGCAGCGGTTTCGGTCGTGAGCGAGGAAGACGATAGTGGTGTGGTTCTCCTGAGTATGAAGAACCAAATTAGGTGAGGGGAAATGACCCTTGGGGGCTAGAACACACTTTGACGTGGTCCACTAGGGAAGGGTCTCACCGAGTTGGCCGGAACGGCGTGTGGAGGCAGTGGTTGTGAACTGAATGTCGCTGGATGTGAGGAAGAAGGCGCGCATTCCTAGAGCTTCGGCTGCAGAGAGAGAAGAAGATGGTTAGGGATGGAAAGAGGAAGTCGAAGAGGTCAAGAGGGACATGAAAGAGTTGGCCATAGCCCTTTGGTGCGGCCAGGAAACTTGACGGCGGCGGCCATGGCCGGCGCATGGCTCTCGGTTTCGAGCTTGACTTGAGCTCGGGGGAGGGAGAAATGGTGAATGGAGAGGGTGACCAGGCGAACTCAATGCTTGGGTTGTATGGGGAGAAGGTCGAAGGAGCTCACGAGAAACCACGAGAAGCTGCAATGGCTTGTCACTAGCGATGACGCAAGGTGGCAGGGCATGGGTGCGACGCAGAGCAGGGCACGGGTGCGGCGCAGGGCATGGGCGCGAAGCGAAACTTGGGGCGTGGTCCAAAGCCGGGGGCGAGGCACTGTGTTGGTACATCCCAGCCACTAAGCCGTTAAATTCCAAATACGACGGGTGTACCTACACTCCGAAAAGAGATGTAAGGCTCCTTCTCGGGATTGCCTGTAAAATGGACATGTGGCCTGGTTTGGCCAACCCCGCGCTTGCAGTCTGTTTGCTGTCCACAGTCTGTTTTGGATAGCTAGCTAGGCGAAAAATCTTGCATCTTAGGGCTGCTGAAGTTTTCCATATTATTTTTTGTACTTCGTTGTCGTGGAGTAGAGGAATTGTAGCATGTAAGCTTATTTAGTTGTGTATTCGCCATGTGTGGTTAGCTTCTAGGTGATTTCATCCGTGGCAATCTGGTCTAAAGTGATTTGGATCAATCATCCCCACAGGTCTAGGAATTGGTAGACTAGTTGAATTGTTGCCTGCCTAGACAAGGCGAAATCCTGGACCAGCGGTTGTCCTCGAGCTCCTCCTGAACTGTCATGTTTTTTCTCCTAGAGAGTCGGAAGAGCTTCGGGGCAAAATCTTTGGGTGATGTGCCACGTTGCCACGGTGAGGTCCAGAACATGCCTTTTCTCCATCCCTTATCACAATTGACGTGGCTGCCTCAAAGAGGCGCCTATCAACATTATCACACGGTAGCTCCATGCCTACCCAAGGTTTGTTTTCAGCTTTCCATTCTTGCCACAACCATCGAAGCCTCAGGGCTCTTGCGAATTTTGTGAGGTTTAGGACCCCCAGACTGTCCTGCTGTGAAGGTTGGCACACCTTTTCCCAATTGACTTTGCATTTCCCTCCTGAAATCGTATCTACTCCAGCCTAGAGGAAGCGATGCCTAATATGGTCCATAGCCCGAAGGACGGATTTTGGGATCTTGAAGACCGTAAGGCGGTACGTCGGAATCGAAGTGAGTACCGCTTTCACTAAGGTAGTGCGCCCAGCTGAAGACATGAGTCTGCTTTGCCAGGCCGCCAGCCTGCATCCGACTTTATTTAGCAATGGCTGAAAGTCCACCTTCATTAGTCTTTTATGTGTTAGCGGCAGGCCCAAGTATTTGATGGGAAAATTTGAGTGGATTGCCAGAAACTCTTGAAGCAGCGTGTCGAGGTTAATGTGATCACATCTTATAGGCACCACCATGCTTTTGTGGAGGTTCGTCTGCAGTCCCGAGACAGCTCCAAAGCTTTTAAGAATATGAGTCGTTGCGTTGACGTCATCCACAGTTGGGGAGATGAAAATTGTGGCGGCATCAGCGTAAAGGGAAGTCAGCAGTGTATCAAATCGATTGTGCCGTTGCTCCAAATGTCCTGGCTCTGTGGCCACTCTGAACAGCCTTTGTAGGGGATATATTGCCAAGATAAAGAGGAAGGGGGAGAGCGGATCTCCTTGGCATAGGCCCCTTCCATGTTTCATACTGTAGTCGGGGATGTCGTTAAGGAGGACTCTGGATGAGGCCGAGGACCATAGGGCCGCCATCCAATCCCTCCATCTGGGTGGAAATCCTCTTCTTTGAAGAAGCTCGAGGAGGTAATCCCAACGTACCATGTCGAAAGCTTGCTATGTCTAGCTTGAGGAAGAGTGTCGGGGTTTGGATCTGTGTAGTCTTGTTGTCAGGTTTTTAACGTACAAGAAATTGTTGTGGGTGCTTCTTTTCTTGATGAAAGAGTTTTTGTTTACTGAGACTAGACTGTCCAGGTGCAGTGCCAATCGCAATGCCACAGTCTTAGAGATCCACTTGCCCACCCCCATGAATGAGACTAATGGGTCTGAGATCTGTTACCCTTTCTGCCCCCATCTTTTTTTGGGATTAGGGCGACGCTGGCTGTGTTTAGCATGTTGAGGTTCGTCGTTTGAAGCCCGTGGAAACTATGGAACACCGCCATGATGTCTACCTGAATAATAGACCAGCATGATTTAAAAAACAAGAACGTGAAACCGTCGGGGCTGGTGCCTTTCCCCTGGTATATGGGCTAGAGCATTGGCGACTTCCTGCTCTGAGAATGGCTCTTTCAAAGTGTGTAGCGGTGTAATGCACAGCGCCTCCGATCTTAGTTCCAGAGTTCTGGGGTCGGTCACAGCCAGCACTTCCTGAAAATGATGTTGATGGTTTCCCGTTGTCTTCGTGTGAAGTGGAATTACGAATTTTCAGTGGCTCAACTTATCGTTTACTTTGGTATTCTGAAAGTGATTTACGGGATGTACATTGGTACTGAAGAATCTGAAGGTTCATCTGGTTGAAAAGGAAGAAATTAGTTGTTGATCTATTCGTTGCGGCATGTAGGAAGAAATGGGAGCTTTCGTGCATAATTTTTGGATTTCTGCTCATTGCTACTTGACCATGCTTCTATCTACGTTTGAATCAACTCGTCGTTCTTGTTCAAAAAATTGGCCATGCTGATTTTCATCTATGATGGGGCAAATCGAAGAAATAAATGTAAATAGACATAAATTAAAATTATCAAAAATAAAGGTCCCACCGAGACTTGAACTCGGGTTACTGGATTCAGAGTCCAATGTCCTAACCACTAGACCATGGGACCACATTGAAAATACTGCAACGTCATGCTACTTAACTACTATACTAAGAAACTTTTGTCCCTAGAAAGTTGATTTAATAACACTGCAGTGCAGTAACCCATAGGGGTGGGCATATTTTTACCAAACCGAAAGTATCGGTTTATTCAGTTTTTGGTGGTAAATTATGTCTTGTTCGGTTTTCGGCTTTTTGTTCGGTTGTTGTCTCTCGGAAAACGAAAAACCAAAATTACCAGCCTCGTCAGGTCCCCTAGTCTCCACTCCCAAGCTTAGCCCAACCCAGAGAAATATTAGTTTGTTTGGGATTGATGCTCCTGGGTGTTCTTGTGTTGTTTGCATTTGAATCCGGGTGTTTATGAGCTATAGTTCGGTATACCGAACTACCAAATTAATTTGGTTAATTAGCTTCAGCTTATTATTTTAGTTTGGTTAATCCGGTGGCCATCCCTAGTAACCCACTGTCCGTTGCAGATCGGACGCTCTACACTAACACGAACACTGCAGTTTGTCTGTCCCTGGAAATTTCGGTTATAACTGGCTTAGCCCAACCACGAACCCAACTGGAATAGCCTAGGAGCCGAGCCCGTCTACAAGCGAAGCCTATCTTGTAGAATCTACTTCTCTGCTTTTGCTTGAGCACGTAAAACGTCTTGTGTTATACAGAGAATTGCATTGCTATTGTGCCATTTTAGGATATCTCAACTGAGTGGTTCTTCATTTTAATGCCACTGTTGCATTCCCTGTGTTTGTATCTATTTGAACCTGTGGTTTGTTACTGAATCAGTCTTAGCTTCTCCTCAAATTGTCTAGCACTTATGATCCTATACTCTATAGTGTGTAATCTTCTGCTAAAAGTGTCGGCGTTTACACGCCAAGGGCCGGCGCAGATGGATTAGGGATTTGGAAATCGGAATAACCCGTGTAGTTTCAGGTTTTCCGAGCTACAATGGGTTCCGATTAGGCTGGAAAAAGCGTCGGCAACTAGCCTAATTTCGAGTTATTCAAAGTGTCCGCCAGTTCTGGAACTGGAGGCCCAATCAGGGGCGGAGCCAGGTTGGTGTCGGGTATGCACTGGTACCCTAAAAATTTTAAAAACGTTCGGTGATCAGTTCAGCTATGTTCGGCCTTAAAGCCCACTAGCCCAGCCCAGCCCAGCAGTCAGCACTGCTAGGTATGTACCGACATCCCCAAAAAATTTTAAAACGTCCGGTGATCAGTTGAGCTATGTTCGGCCTCGAAGTCCACTACCTGACCACTCCAAAGTCCAAATCGGCTAATCCATTCCTCTCCTGTCTCCTCCTGGCTCGGCTCCCCAACCCTAATCCCCAACGGCGTCGTGGGCGCGGCGCGTGAGCAGGCGGCCGGCGGCGCGGGAGTAGGAGACCGACGGTGCAGAGGGAGCAGGGAGGGGCGGAGGGCGGCAGGCGGCAGAGCGGCGTTGCGGCACGGCACGAGAGCCAGGAATCCGGGACGCCGAGGACATGGGACGGGGTCGGTGCCCACCTGCCCGGTGCTGGTGACCTACCTGGTGTCCGCCCCTGCTGGTGCCTGGTGATTTGGTGAAGCCGTGAAGTGTGAACTGTGAAGGCTGAAGCAATCAAGGCGTCAAGCACAAGCAGAAGTAGGTGAGTTGCTTAATGCTGCCTTTGAGCTGTGAGCTATTGAGTTGCTTTCTGTTACTTTTGTTACTTTTGTATGTTGTAATGTTGTATGTTGGTTGGACACTTGGACTTTGGGGACTTGGAGACTGGAAAGACAGAGAGGTGGATTTGGAGTCCGAGAGTAGTGGAGTACAGTACTACAGTCTTAGTCTTACAGAGTACTAAGTAGTAGTGGTTCTGTGGTTGCTTTGATAGTTTGATGTTTTCTGTAATTCTGTTACTTCTTTCTGTATGTTAATTAAATAATTGTGAATGAAAATTTGAAAGTTTTGTTACGATATGTTAATGTAGATTGTAGAGACATGAAGAGGAATGCAACACGTTTGAAATTCGAAAGTATGAAGACATGAAGAGGAATGCAACACGTTTGAAATTCGAAAGTATGAAGCGTGCATCTTCATCATCTAATTTCTAGCTCCGTCACTGGGCCCAATCTAACTGAGATTAGCCGTAAAGGCCTCTTCAACTGTCTCAGATAGGGAACTGCGAGAAGAAGATAGGTGCGAATTCGACGATTCCTTCCCGGCGCGTTCTTGACGCTCGCATAGGCGTGAATTTCGCTGCAACGCACGGGCATATAACTAGTCTACTAAGATAAGAAAGACCTACTGAATATTGCCCGCGTCCACGCGGGTAAAGCCCAGCGAAGCTGCAGGGAGCACTTACATCAGGATACGCATTTTGGTTTGGCAGCGGTGTTATCTCTGACCACTTTTTTTAATCGAAAAATGCATTTTATCTCGTTTAGTACTTGTAGTGAAGCGGAACGTTGAACGGGAAACTCGTGTCGTGCTTCGTCACCACAGTCTCGATATAAGGTGGTGTTCATCAGAGAAACTTCCTTGACCAATAGGGTAAATCAAGAAAACAATAGTAGCAGCCCAGCTCAGGTTCACCGAGCCAAAAGGATTTTCTATCTTTTTTCACACCTTCAGAAACAGTTCAGAATGAAATATCTCCTTCTCGGATTCTTGGTCCATCAGAAGGGGATTGCGATCGACGATAATAAGGCCAAAGAAAGGTTCAGAATCAACCGGGGTTCTCCCAACGAAGCGAGTGTACAACTAGGGCGCAGCCCCCATTTTTTGTTGGGGTTTTCTTTACTTGGTGGGTTGGCACTGATCTCCCAAAAGAAGTTTCTTTTCTTGAGTTAAGACAAAGAAATATGTTCGTGTATGCAGATCACACTGCTCAGCTAGGCTTAATGGCTTATCCAGGGAATTCTTGGGCCTGACCCAAACAATAGTGGTGCTTCCTGTTGTGCCTCCTGAAACCATTCGAGCGTTCGTCCTCCCATGGCCCATGCGCCTCTTCCCCGCCAACGACGTCCCACCCACCAGCTGTCCAGCCTGTCCTCGCTTTTGGCATTGCCGTTGCTGTCTTCAGCGCCTGTTAGGCTCGATAGACAGAACAATGGGGTCTGTCTCTCGCTCACTTCTCGGTGTCATGGCAACCACATGACCCGTGCTGCACCACCACATCACACTAGCTGCTGCTGCTTTGACGATGTGATCAAGCCGCAAGCGAGCTCCCTTTTTTAGCTCTGCACCGCCAGCTTTTGGAGATCTGATTATTTGTTCGACCCGATCCGTTGCATTCCTGCTCGGACTTCGATTTTTTTCCTTGTGCGCCCAACAACAATTGGTACTACTGCTACTCGGTCATCTTACAGAGGAGTGACTCTGACGTTTCGCTATCTGGTGGGCAACTGGGCAAGGGCAAGGGCAAGGGCAAGCAAAGGTGCAAGACTGCCGGTACTGCTGCTTTTACTCTGTCTGAGCTCTATTGGTCATTCAACATCTCTCTCGTACTTGCTTCTCCCTTGGCATTCATGGTGTCGTTCACCTTGGAGCTCTCCTCCTTTCTCTCTCAAGCCTTCTCATTTGTTATGGATTAATTCTTTCTGAACCTGTTATGTACCCAGTTGTATAGCAATCAAATCAACGAGTACAGAACTGATTCGTTCAGAGGAAGAGGAGATTGTGTTTGGAAGGGGGTTTGTTCTTGAGGAGGAGGAAGAAAGGAGGAGGAAGGTAGTTGTCAGAGGTATAATATGTCTTTACAATCCTTGCCTTTTCTCCCGGCCAAGGACACACTATTTATCATCCGGCAATATTCTCAACGTAACAACCACGCGTGCGTAACAACCTGCAACTGTGCTTCGGCAATTGCAGATTAAGTGATCCAATCTCCTGTAGCATATCTGGTACTGGGCCTGCGTCTTCGTTGGCCCATCCTCTTCCAGCCCACTTGCTCTCCTTGTATGTCCTCAGGTGGTGTCATGACAATCCTCCCCCCTTCAAAACCAGCTTGTCCCCAAGTTGGCGCGTGTGGAAATCTCGCCTAAAGATCATCCAAATCTTCCCAGACAGGCGTGGATGTAGTAGTTCCCGACCACTGAATTTGTACATGAGTGATGGATGTCGGCCCTTTATCATGCAGGCGATGATGAAGTATCTTCAGCAGAACGCCAAGATCTTCGGTCAATCCAGGCAGCTCCGGCTGAACAAGTTCTGACGGAGGAATTGCTTTACGAAGTTGCGACACATGAATCACTGAGTGAATTTGTGTCGTCGATGGCAGCCGAAGTTTGTATGCCACTAATCCAACCCTCTTTTCAACCTGAAATGGACCAAAATAATGAAATGCAAGCTTGTGATTAGCCCTCACTGCTACTGAACTCTGTACATACGGTTGCAGTTTGAAGTAAACCCAATCTCCCTCCTAAAAAGATCTCTCTGATCTTTTACGGTCAGCCTGCTCTTTCATATGTTGGTTTGCTCGATTTAGATGTTGCTTCAATAGTTCTGTCATTAACTTCCTGTCCCTCAACCAAGCCGACAGTTCTTGATTCTGACATGTTGCACTCTCTCTGATACCGAAATGGCGAGGGTTGTAACCATATAGTATCTCAAAGGGAGTTTTGCAAAGTGTAGTGTGTAAGGTTGTATTATACCAATATTCCGACAATGTTAGCCAATCAAACCACTTACTGGGACAAGCGTGTACAAAACAACACAAATAAGCCTCCACACACTTATTAACTCTTTCCGTTTGCCCGTCAGTTTGCGGATGATATGCTGAACTCATCCGGAGCTGAGTTTGTGCAGCCTTGAACAATTCCCTCCATAAAACACTTGTGAAAACTCTATCTCGATCTGAGATTATGGACTGAGGTAACCCATGGAGTTTAAACACCTGCTGCATAAAGATTTTAGCAATCTGGAATGCTGTAAAAGGGTGTGATATAGTTATAAAGTGAGCATATTTCGAGAACTTATCCACCACTACCATAATACAATTATACCTAGCAGATCGAGGTAGTCCTTCAATGAAGTCCATAGATATAATTTGCCAAGCGTGATCCGGAACCGACAGTGGTTGTAGTAACCCCGGGTAACGCACATGCTCAGACTTAGCTTGTTTGCAAACTACACATTGATCAACAAATTCCCTCACATCTTTTTTAATTCCGGGCCAAGCAAATATTTTACGGATTCGATGGTAAGTAACTTGGAAGCCTGAGTGACCTCCCAATGCACTGGAATGTAAAGAGTTTGACGAGGATATAACAATCCTCATTTAATCATTTATCCATAATTCATATTATGAGGTAATAATGACGTCACATAACTCCTGAGTATACCCCTTAAATATTAATAAGGGAGAAGCTGGAGGTCGTAAGTTTTTCTACGACCACCCTGTAGTCGTGGGTCTTCCTACGACTACCCCATAATCGTAAGTCCTTATACGACTATCCCATGATCATAAGCTCTACTACGATCGGTATGCGATCAGTAAGCTTTCCTCGACCATCCTCGGTCGTAAGACCTTCTACGACCAGGCCCTAGTCGACAAAGTTCACAGACATGTGGGCCTAGTCGATAAAGGAATCTTCCGCACCGTATTCAAAATACAGGCAGTAAACTACGCCAGGAGAAGGCCCGAACCTGTATAAAATTCCCGTGTCTCCATCTCTGTGTGATTTTGAGCCTAGAGGAACCCCCGAATCAAACAATCTTTACATAAGTTCGGTCCTAAAACACCAACAGTTGGCGCCAACCGTGGGGATCTTCGAGTCATTAGTTTTTCCCTCCGTCCTTCCAATTCTCATGCTCTCATGGCAGGAGAGTGGAACGAGGAGAACTGGTTCGACTTGGTCGATTATGCAGACATTGACATGGATGCCGGTTTCGACTACGAGCCAAGTGATGCATCCTCCGATGGTGATGTCGCCCCTGAAGATCTTTCTCCAGGAGACTTTGCCACCGATGGAGTTGAGGAGGGATCCATATCCCCCACAACTATACGCCCAAACGGGGAACCAGCTTCCTCAGAGGGCAAGGGTCAATTCGACCTCAATGAGGACTGTCCCAAGGCAGACTCAGGGCATGACGAGGGTTCCCTCTCCAAATGTCCAAGTCCACCTAAGACAGTCCGACCTGGCGCAACAACTCTTGAAAGCCATAATTCCGGATCTTCATCAGCATCTGGTGATTCTTTCTCTCCGGCTAACCCAGCCAAGGATGCAATTGAACATGCTCTTCCTGCATGTCCGACCATCCCAACGCAGGATTCACTTGCCGACGGAGACGGTTATAACCCGGAATTCCCCTTCTTGGAGGGTTTGCTCCAAGTCGCCAGATGGTGTCATTCGACGACTCCTCAAGCGAGGAGGCCTCTAGCGCAAGTGGAGATTATCAATGGGAGATCTTCGTCCTGCCCTCAGGTAGCAATAACTCTCTTGGAAACAGGGCTGAGGATGCTCCACGAAGATCACACCCTATGACCGCTCGTGGCGATGACGAGGACGCCTCCAGCGACGAACAGAGTCAACACTTTGATGAACGCGCGGGAAATTCTTGAGATCATCACACTCTGCTAAAGCAAGGTCAAAGGTCAGGTATGGATGATTCTGAAACAGTCCGACAGAAACGAGTCGCAACTCAGAGAAAATTGCCTAGGCGCGCTCAATACCAGTCGGAGAAAGCTCGGGAACTTCAGCACATCAACAACCTACTCGAGAACCCCTCTCGAGAACTTGCCCGAGCGTCCGGCTACGACCTCTTTGCTGAAGAGATCACACAAAGGTTGCGAAATACGATGAGCAAGCTCGAACAACCCCGCTGACACCATTTCGGAAGTCGTGGCAGTACGACTCCATCAGCTTCCAGTCGTTCAAATAATTCACCGCATGGAGATCGCCGCAAGGTACATCGCTCCCTAATCCGGAAAAGAGTTCCTCGAACGTCTAAAGAACATAAAGCTCTTAGGAGAGGTGATCATTCACCGCTCCGACCAAAAGGTCTGCAACAGCAAACAAGATACGAGGAGTATTACATTCGTAGGATCGAGACTTACCATAAGTCAGATTCACCAATGGTTGGGTATCGTCGAGTACGATTACCTGGCGACGTCAACCCCTCTTTTATGCAAAGGAGGCGTTACGACGTAATTACCGGATGTCAGGCATTCTCTCGACCGAAAGCGATTCATCGGCGCCGCGGTTTCGACCAGGGAACATGGAGAAATTTGATGGGTCTCAAAATCCCATCGAATTTCTTCAGATCTACACGATCGCTGCTCGAAAGCAAAGCAGAGGAGGAGAGCGCGTCATGGCGAATTACCTTCCAACTGTGCTCGAAGGGTCTGCTCGATCATGGTTATTAAACCAACCAGTCGAGTCAATCTACTCGTGGCAATATCTCTGCAATCTATTGCTGGCCAATTTCCTAGGCACCTACCATCGCCCCGGAAAGGAGGGCGACCTACATCGAATGCGACAAAATGACGACGAAACACTACGTCAATTCATCAGGCGTTTCATTCAGTTCACAATTCGATTCACAAGTTTCGACTCATCATTATCGAGTCTTCAAGCGAGGAATCGCAGACAAAAGGATCACGGAGGACATCGCTTTAAACCCTCCCGCCATCAGTGGCGAACTCTTGAGATGGTCGATCGATGCCATCTGGCGATGAAGCACCGAGTGGACCAAAATCATCGATCGAGATGACCAAAGACCCTCGGGAGGCAGGCGAAGGTAACAAAAAGAGGGATAAAAAGACCAAGAAATCCAAGAACAAGGCAAAGGGTCAAAAGCCTCAAGCCAATGCTTCTGAGGAGGTCTTGGCCGTAAGTGATAAGGAGCCATGTACCCAACAATACCTTGATCGAGGCAAAGGTAAGCGCCCCGAACGGAAGAACGACAAGCCTAGGTGGTGCCCTTTTCATAAAAAGGAAGAGCATGACCTCCGCAATTGCCGAGTTTTCCAACGAAAACTAGAAGACTACTACAACGGCAAAGGGCCACTCCCTGTCCTCGAAGAAGTAGGGCAAGCCAGTGGTCGTACGCAGTCGAACGACAACGAGGACATGCCGTTTCAGGATCCCGAGCACACCATCGAGTACATCTTTGGGGGATCATCGGCGTACGAGTCAAGGCGACAACTTAAGACCATCGAACGTGAGGTAAACTCCATTGACTCCCCTCTTGTCAATAAAGTACCGAAGTGGTCGGAAGTCACCATCTCTTTTGAGAAGGGTGACTACCCGATCCCTTCAATCCGACCAGGTCGTTACCCGATCGTGGTCAAACCCACCATCAACAACTGTCGAGTGAATCGAGTGTTGATTGATGGTGGTAGTTCGTTAAATATTTTGTTGACGAACACCCTGGACGAGATGCAAGTAGCCAGGACCAAGGTAAGGCCGGTAAGATATTCATTTCATGGTATTATACCGGGATCTTCGGCCAAACCTATTGGTCAAGTTTCCCTTCCTATTACATTTGGTTCACCAAGTAATTTCAGGACGGAGAAGATCTCCTTTGATGTGGTTGTAAGATCGAGGTGGCCGACTAGAGGGGGGGTGAATAGGCGTTTTAAAAACTTCTTTTAACTAAAACCGATTTCTAATGCGGAAGCTAAACAAATATGGTTTTGCACAATTAAAACCTAAATCAACTAGGTTCAACTAAGTGCACCAACAATATGAGACAATATAAATGATAGCAATCATACACATACACTTAAGCAACTTAAATACAAGTAATGTAAATTGCACAATGTAAAGCACAAGTAATCAAACCACAATGACACGGCGAAGTTTTTCCGTGGTGATCGGAGACTTGCCGGTCTCCCCTAATCCACGTTGAGGGAAACCCAAACCAATTGGGCCGGCTCCACGAATTAAACCTTCCTCCGAGGTAAGTCCAACCACTTGGACCGGTTCCAAATCGAACCAACACCTCGCTCCACTAGGGTTGCTCCTTCCTCCACTCCAGAGATGGCGAGCACCACACCACTCACAAACCGCCTGGGTCTTCTCACAATCTACTTTGAGAAGCTCACTGGCGCAACAACGCCACCACGCCGTCTAGGTGTCGGCAAACACCAAGAGTAACAAGTCTCCAACGCTCACTTGAACCAATCAAGTGTCTAAGCTCAAATGGATACGAAATCCACTACCTAAGGCAACACATGCACTTAGGGTTTGCTCTCAATCACTCACTAAGTGCAACACATGCACGAAGGAAGAGAGGGCTTGCTCTAGCTCAAAAGAATGTCTAAGGCACTTGCAACACATGCAAGGTCCTTCTTAATATCACCAAACAACCTCTCCCAACCACCAAGGTGGCTTTATATAGCCCACACTCAAAAACTAGCCGTTGGGAAAAGATTCGAGCCTCTGGACAAAATCGGTCGACCATAGTGTAATGGCGGTCGACCGCTTGGCTCCAACGGCTATAAAACTAGCCGTTGAGCCTCTGACCGGTCCGACCGCCATGTAATGGCGGTCAGAACGCCACCAATCGATCCCCAAAATACGCCGGTCCGACCGCCCAAAACTTCACGAAAAGGCTAAGGACCGAAACATGACCTCTGGAAAATCTTGTGGGTCTCTAACCGGAGGTCGGTCGAGACCGCTTCAACAACGCCGGTCGATCGCTCCATCAAGCGTCACCATTGAAGGTCGAGGCCGACCGCCCGTCAACAAGAGCAAATCTGATTTTTCACAACTCAAATTGCAAAAACACATTTTGCTAATTTGATGCAATATGCATACAAGATTAAAGACAAGACTCTCAACAAGTTGCAAAACACATTTGCCAACTTTTAGAATCAATGCCTCAAATTGCATTCCGCTTCAACTCAATTTGCAAAACACATTTGCCAAATTGACGCGCGATGCAAACAAGGATTCAAGTGAGATTCTCAACAAGTTGCAAAACACATTTGCCAACTTATAGAATCACACTCCAAGGAATAAGGTACATGGACTTACACCATTTGTAAAACACATTTGCAAACTTAAGTCACATGCTACAAGGGTTATCTATGAGCCACAACTATTTGCAAAACACATTCGCAAATATTGGCAACATGTTAAGATGAGCTAGAACAAATACAATGAGCTATCAACACATGACTAACTCAAGCTACTAGTCAAGGACCCCTCTTAATAGTACGGTAACCTATACTAGCAATCCGGTCATTCAACCAAACACCGTGACCGGTAAAAGACTAGGAACAAATCCTTAGCCCTAGCTAGTCATACCTTTGCCTTGCGCAACTACTTGAAGCTTGATGACGCACATCCTTGCTTCAACTCCGGGTTCTTGACTTGATATGCATCAACTCATGATGCATCCTTTACTTGACTTTCATCAACACATGATGGGTCTTCATTTGACTTGATGATCAACTCATGATCATCTCCTCTTCATGAACATCATCGACACATGATGATTTCCTTTATCTTAAACTTGATGCGCATCCACACATGATGCATCCTTTACACCAAGCTCTTGACTTTAATATCAACACATGATGATCTTCTAGAGTCTCCAGCTATAGAACTCAACCTGTTCATCCAACTCATGGAAAGTGTTAGTTCTATAATATGATTATCATTAATTACCACGCCATACCATTAACTCATAATGGTGGGACAAGATACCACAATCTTTCCCTCTTTGGTAATTGATGATAATCACTTCAATTGCAAGTAATTGAATGTAGATTGGTATGAGTATATAGGCACTATGCAAGTTGTATATACTCAAAGGATATATGAGCACACAAGTCTCATATATTCACATGAATATATTAACTACACAAGTTAAATATATTAGAGAATATGTGAGTGCACATGAACTACACAAGGTTATGTTATACTCACATATAAGTATACTTAGACTACATAAGTCTTATATACTCATATGAATATATTAACTATGCAAGTTAAGTATATTCACATGATATGTTTCAAAGTAAGGATCCCAAATATATGTGGAAACAGAATATGGATCAATACTAATGAAACCTCAAAATATAGAATGAACTCCCCTATATGTGTGCATACATGAATATGTAGTAAGAACATATGCACATATTTAGGTTAATCCTTTTGGTGAAGTTCAACCTATATTTTGGATCCAATGAATGCAACGGGGTATAAGAATACAAAGTAGAATGCATACCTCTTTTGTTCTTTATACCCAAGCGAGACTAATCATAAGATATAATAATAAGAGAGTTAGTCTCATAAATAGATTTGTTATTATAAGTGCATACCTGTTTGGATTTTCCTTTTGTTTATCCAACGAATTTGATTTGTCATTAATCACATACATGCCTTCATGATTATCACCTTTATCTCCAATTTAGACTAAACAATAAGTATATCAATAAACATGTTAGTCTCACAAATGCATTTGTCATTAATCACCAAAACACTCCATTAACATGTAATGGCGGGCTAGATTCTTCAATCTCCCCCTTTTTGGTGATTGATGTCAAATCCTTTATCAATAACAATATTTGGATAATAGTCAACATAAGATAGGAATTTAAACTATTGAACTACACTCATGCATGATACTAATAATTCTTCTTTAGGTATTATGCATGCAAAGGTGATAACACAAGAGAGAATCCAAATATATTGATCATATAAACATTCTCCCCCTTTGGCATTAAGCACCAAAAAGCTGAAACAAATTTAAGCCAATAAATAGATAAAGCAGAACAAAGAAGCTTGGCTAAAGAACTTATTTTATTTTTTTTTAAAAAAAAATCAAGTTCTTTGTGCCATTTGGTCACGGGCGATCGATCACGGATCGGCCGGTCGATCATTTGGTCACCAAAAACAGCCTTGAGTGCAAAAACCAAATTTTTGACCAAGAGCTATTGGCATAGACTCTTCTTTGATGGCCTTAGAGAGTAAAGCAAGTTGAACACAGGCCAATTAGGAGATTTAGAAGAGAGAAACTAGATTTGAAACACATTCAAATACGAACCAATGAGAGAAACTCCCCCTAAAAATATGCACAAGGATAAGAGACAACACCCATTGCATATAAGAGGATTTTTAGGAAATTTTGGCGGAGTTTCCTCTAGACAATTGGTCCACGGAGCATGACAACAGATAATCAATACATGAACATCATGCAACAACAACAGGATATAATCACAAACATATTATGGACAATGATATTTAAATGAAGCACAACCCATAACAAACATTCAATCATTTAACCTGCACAAGTCTTGGACGACAAACAAAGGATTGCATAACACATAGCATAAGACATTAAACATTTCATCATCCAAACAAAGACTTGAAGTAGTAAAGCATCCAAGGTTTATAAGCTTACATGAGATAGCACAAAAGTAATACATAAGCTTATCCATACAAAACAAGGTCTATTGACCTAAATATGAAGACTAATCAGCTAAGAGGGAGGAGCGCCTGATGAAGACGGTGGAAGATCTCCCCGCTGAGTGAAGGATGGAGGACGCTGACCACGTCCGAACCTCCGATAAGCAAGCGGCAGACGCTGCTCGATACTCAAGTGAGTCTCTCATCCATGCGAAGTCACTCTCATGTTCAGATCCTCAATCATAGTCCTAGTCTCTGCATGCCTCTGAATGTTCTCTGATGTCTCTGAATAGACTCAGATGCAAAGTGTCTCTGCTGGTGCAAGGCGAGTAAGAGCTGCTAGAATTGCATCCTGATCCTGATGACCCTGCACTGGACGACTCTGGGACGACGATCCCTGTCCCTGAGACTGAAGAGGAGCTGGAGGGGACACCGGAGCTGGAGGAGGAGTCTGAGGAAGAGGATCTCTCGGTCTATACTCCTTATGCTCCACATCGAGAGGGAGATCAAAAGTGGTCATCCTCTTAATAAGCTTCATGATGTAGGGACCAAAATAGATAGACTTGTTCTTATCTCCCTTAGAGGTAGCTATCTCCCTGATAATGAGATCCATGACATCAATTTTAGTGCCTTCCATAATGCACCTAATTACATTCCAAGCTCTCCCATGAATCTCATCATTGTTCCCACTCGGGAAGAAAGTAGCTCTCATTATCCTGTTAACAATCTTTGGGGAGAGGAGCAATCCGATTACCTTCCCAACATTATATTGATGATTCGATCATAGTATTCATCGACCTGAGTGAGAGCTAGGCATTCTTGAACATGTATATTTATCCCATCTGACTCCTTTAAATTTAAAGCTAGCATGAAATCATTCTTGGTGGCTTCAAATCTTTCATGTCCCGTCATCCAAATAAGGTGATCATGCTCAGGGGATATATAAACAGTTGCATAAAATTGTCTAATGACCTTGGCATGAAAGTTGCAACTCAGAGATACCAAAGAATCTAAGCCTACTCTCCTAATGCAGACGGAATAAACCATTGTAGACCGGATTCGCCCTATATAACTCCACTTCACAAATCTATGATTAGCAAATTTCTTCTTAGCATAGATAACATGATAGACATTCTGCTGAAACATAGTGTGAAACATATCTTGGGTGGCATCCCTTGGGAATCTAAACTGGTTGGCGTGTCGTAAAGTTGTATACCTCTCATTTTTAATTCTGGACACATCTAATCCAATGAACGGAGTTGGATCTGGAGCATCCTCCTCATCATCATTCTCAGCACCACCATCTGACCCTTCAAAATTATCATCGCTGTCATTGTTGTCGCTGTCACTTGCTGTTCTTTCCACTTCTGCATCTTGCATTTGTTCATCTACTTCCTCAAGAAAATCTTCAACAGTTGGACGAGGAGTGGACGATCGACCAGCAGTGATTTTACGCGGCATGGTTGCTGAAAAGGATTACAAGAATTGCAAAGATTGTCAAAGGAATATTCAAGAAATGAATTAACAAAGCATTCACTTTGCCCTTCCTCAACTTCTTCGTCACAGGCGGTCGGGACCGCGGATGATGGTGATCGACCGCCATCGACAGAGGCAAACAGATTTTGGGATAAAGCCCAAAATTTGCAATGTAGGATAATGTCATAGTGAATACATGTTATTACATTCCTAATCCACTTGTAGGTCAAGGAGTTTCCACAAAATTTGACAAGGATAGGGCACACTCAAGACAAACCCTAGAATTTTAGGGAAAATTAACAATGTGGATAGATTTGCAAGAATGAGTTGAGGGATTACCAAGATCAAGAGATGAGGAATCCGAGGAGAAGATTCCTTGAGGCAATTAGGGATCAAGACTTGTCGGATTTGACAAAAACTCCCTCACCTAGGGTTTCAAGATTTGAGAGAATGAGACAACCAATGCTCAAACTAATTGGAGGAATGGAGAGAGGAGGTGAGGGTGAACCTTAGGTTACCTTTGGAGCCTCAAGAAGATGGCCGGAGAGGGAGATCCGGGCCGGAGAGGATGCGGCGGCCGAGAAAATGAGAGAGAGTGTTTTTCGGTTTTGGAGGAAATGGGGAAAAACTGCTCTTCGGGTGAAGTTAAGGACAACTCCACGCGAAATCGGTCAGACCGCTGGGCACACGGTGGTCGACGAAGGCAGATCGAGCCATTGGTTTTAGCGATCGGCTGAGGGTTGAACTGGCCAGCAGATTCAAAGACAGATTTTAAGATTTGAGTGAAATGTTGTACATTGCTCCAAGTTTTCACACAATCAATCAATTAACCATCTTTGGAGCATTTCCAACTTAGATAGCCCTTTAAAGTCCAAATATTAAATAGTTTTTATGAATTAATCTTTTATTTTCGCAAATGAAATTTCATTTTTAAGAACTTTCTCGAAAAGATCCAAATTGAGCAATTTAGGATATTTCAAGCAACCAATTGCATGTATGAGTCATTAATACCATTATGGACCTATTCATGTGAATAATCTTGGCTCAAATGGCAAAACTCACTTAAGTGCTAGAAAGTGACCTTTTAGGTCAAACTAGAATTTTGGATGAATTTCAAGATCAAATAACTTTTGATAGGTTGGCCTTTTGAAAAACTTTTGAATACCAAAAATGTTTAGAATGGCCAACTCTAGGTTTTTCCTTTTGAGATCAATTTCAAATTCCTTTTAGAATAGATTTGACATGAAAACCTAGTTTAAGTAAAAAAAAAACAAGAAACTAAGATCTACAATTTTGGCTAGAAACTCATTTTCTTTTAAAATAGGTTTTTCTTGAACCAAAACCTTTGGTAAACCTTTGAGAAGCATTTGTATACATTTTGCAATTAGTTTTTCAAAGGTTATACTAATAATTTCAAGATTTTGACTTTTGGCTAAATGGCTCGTTTTTGAAAAACTATGCTAGCACTTAATTTCTTTGGGCACATTTTGGGATGTAGTATACATGATCATGATTTATCACTCCCCCTTAATGTGCCACTACTTTCTTGCTCAAGAAATCAATAAAGAAGCTTTAACACAAGAGCAAGAACAACCCCTTTAAGATTTTATATGAATGCAACCTACACAAGGTATAAGGGCTAGATACTTCAATGTAAATACTTGTTACCGAGATAGCATTGGTTTATGATATGAATTGATCTTCCTCAAGCTTGGCTCCAAATTTGCATAAGATGGAATCCACCTCTTTATGAGTGAGCCAAACCTCCAATACTTCTCCAAGTACCTATTTAACATTTAAGCACCTTTTGGTACCCACACTCGGTTGGGTCCTTGAATGTTAGTCACAATGGATTTGGGCACCCAAATAGCCCTAGCATTAGTTTTATGTAAACTAACATTCCTAGCAAACACATTGCCATATTTATCCTTCCTAAGCAAATAATGATTATTATAAATAATTGGCTTAGGAGTGATACCTTTGGGACATTCCTTACTAAAATGTCCTTTCTCCCGGCAATTGTAGCAAGTAGGACTTTTGCTTCCCCTTGATGTCTTCTTTTCTTGCTCAATTCCGGTTTGCCTCTTTGTTGAATGTCTTGGCTTGACATTCTTTTGATTTGGGCACACCGAGGCAATGTGACCATTCTTTTTGCATCCAAAGCACATGATATTTTTGAATTGTCTTCCATTTTGCTTTGGGATGTTCTTCATCTTCTTCTTGGTGACGAAACCAAGTCCTTCCTTGTCATTTTCCTTATTAGGACACACGGAGGAAATGTGACCCTTTTCATGACAATTAAGGCACTTAATATTCTTCGTGTGTCTTGCATTGTGCCTCATCTTGCTATTTTCCTTCTTCTTCTTGGGAGTAAATCCAATGCCACTCTTATCTTGTAAGCATATTTGCTTGCTCAATATTTCATCGAGAGTAGCCTTCCCTTTATAGCTTCTATCCAAGTCATTTTTCAAACTTGAGACTTGGGCCTTGAGCTTTTTGTTTTCCTCTACAAGGTTAGTCTCAACAAGTATAGAAGAAATAGGTACATCTAATTTTGAGCAACAAGGCATATCAATTAAATCATCACAAGAAGTGGATACATTAATTTTAGATGAATTGCAAGGGGTAGGAGCAATACAAGGCAAATCATCTAATAGATCACATGTAATTCCTATATCCACTTTAGAGCTCGTATAACTTTTAAGAAGGAGGGTTTCATGTTCATTTTTTAAAACATCATAATTTTCTTGAAGCAAATTAAATTCTTTCTTCAAAGTTTTGAATTTTGAAACCTCCTTTCCCATAAAAACATTTTGCTCCTCTAGTATATCAATCAACTCATCATATGAAGGCTCATCATTATCATTGTCATCATTATTTACCTTCTTTTTACCTTTTGCCATAAAGCAATGAGACGAAGTTGATGGAGTTGAGGATTCATCATTGTCGGAGCTAGAGGTTGAGCATTCTTCTCCCGACGTCCATTCTTCTATGCAATCATCACTAGTGGAAGTGGACCTTTCATAATATTCTTGAAGATGGGTCCACATCTCATGAACATTCTTGAGTTCGCATATGGCATCAAACACATCTACACTCAAAGCACTAAATAAGGCGTTAATTGCTTGAGCGTTGAGATGTAAGCATTTCTCTTCCTCTTTTGTTGGTGCAAATTGATCCAATGGAGGAGAAAAGCCAACATCTACAATCCGCCATATATTTAGGCCCATGGCCTTAAAATAGCATGACATGCGGATTTTCCAATGAGCATAATTTGTGCCATCAAATTTAGGTGCTTCACCAAGGTGCACTAAATCTCTAGTCGCCATCCTTTACTCTCTAGACGGTTAAGTCTAATAAATGAGAGACCAGGCTCTGATACCACTTGTAAGATCGAGGTGGCCGACTAGTGGGGGGGGTGAATAGGCGTTTTAAAAACTTCTTTTAACTAAAACCGATTTCTAATGCGGAAGCTAAACAAATACGGTTTTGCACAATTAAAACCTAAATCAACTAGGTTCAACTAAGTGCACCAACAATATGAGACAATATAAATGATAGTAATCATACACAAACACTTAAGCAACTTAAATACAAGTAATGTAAATTGCACAATGTAAAGCACAAGTAATCAAACCACAATGACACGGCGAAGTTTTCCCGTGGTGATCGGAGACTTGCCGGTCTCCCCTAATCCACGTTGAGGGAAACCCAAACCAATTGGGCCGGCTCCACGAATTAAGCCTTCCTCCGAGGTAAGTCCAACCACTTGGACCGGTTCCAAATCGAACCAACACCTCGCTCCACTAGGGTTGCTCCTTCCTCCACTCCGAAGATGGTGAGCACCACACCACTCCCAAACCGTCCGGGTCTTCTCACAATCTTCTTTGAGAAGCTCACCGGCGCAATAACGCCACCACGCCGTCTAGGTGTCGGCAAACACCAAGAGTAACAAGTCTCCAACGCTCACTTGAACCAATCAAGTGTCTAAGCTCAAAGAGATACGAAATCCACTACCTAACGCAACACATGCACTTAGGGTTTGCTCTCAATCACTCACTAAGTGCAACACATGCACGAAGGAAGAGAGGGCTTGCTCTAGCTCAAAAGAATGTCTAAGGCACTTGCAACACATGCAAGGTCCTTCGCAATATCACCAGCAACCTCTCCCATCCAGCCAAGGTGGCTTTATATAGCCCACACTCAAAAACTAGCCGTTGGGAAAAGATTCCAGAGCCTCTGGACAAAATCGGTCTGACCGCCGTGTAATGGCCGGTCTGACCGCCCTTGGCTCCAACGGCTATAAAACTAGCCGTTGAGCCTCTGGCGGTCTCGACCGCCATGTAATGGCGGTCGAGCCCATGTGTCCGACCGCCCAAAATCGGCCGGCCCGACCGCTCCAAAACTTCACGAAAGGCTAGGGACCGTAAGCAGGACCTCTCTGGAAAATGCTGACCGGGTCTCTAACCCGGAGGTCCGGTCAGACCGCTTCAACAACGCCGGTCGAGATCGCTCCATTGGCAAGTCAAACGGCTGAAATCAGCGATCGAGACCGCCCGGTAGTCAATAAGAGCAAATCTGATTTTTCACAACTCAAATTGCAAAAACACATTTTGCTAATTTGATGCAATATGCATACAAGGTTAAAGACAAGACTCTTAACAAGTTGCAAAACACATTTGCCAACTTTTAGAATCAATGCCTCAAATTGCATTCCGCTTCAACTCAATTTGCAAAACACATTTGCCAAATTGACGTGCGATGCAAACAAGGATTCAAGTGAGATTCTCAACAAGTTGCAAAACACATTTGCCAACTTATAGAATCACACTCCAAGGAATAAGGTACATGAACTTACACCATTTGCAAAACACATTTGCAAACTTAAGTCACATGCTACAAGGGTTATCCATGAGCCACAACTATATGCAAAACACATTCGTAAATATTGGCAACATGTTAAGATGAGCTAGAGCAAACACAATGAGCTATCAACACATGACTAACTCAAACTACTAGTCAAGGACCCCTCTTAATAGTACGACAACCTATACTAGCAATCCGGTCATTCAACCAAACACCGTGACCGGTAAAAGACTAGGAACAAATCCTTAGCCCTAGCTAGTCATACCTTTGCCTTGCGCAACTACTTGAAGCTTGATGACGCACATCCTTGCTTCAACTCCGGGTTCTTGACTTGATATGCATCAACTCATGATGCATCCTTTACTTGACTTTCATCAACACATGATGGGTCTTCATTTGACTTGATGATCAACTCATGATCATCTCCTCTTCATGAACATCATCGACACATGATGATTTCCTTTATCTTGAACTTGATGCGCATCCACACATGATGCATCCTTTACACCAAGCTCTTGACTTTAATATCAACACATGATGATCTTCTAGAGTCTCCAGCTATAGAACTCAACCTGTTCATCCAACTCATAGAAAGTGTTAGTTCTATAATATGATTATCATTAATTACCACGCCATACCATTAACTCATAATGGTGGGACAAGATACCACAATCTTTCCCTCTTTGGTAATTGATGATAATCACTTCAATTGCAAGTAATTGAATGTAGATTGGTATGAGTATATAGGCACTATGCAAGTTGTATATACTCAAAGGATATATGAGCACACAAGTCTCATATATTCACATGAATATATTAACTACACAAGTTAAATATATTCGAGAATATGTGAGTGCACATGAACTACACAAGGTTTTGTTATACTCACATATAAGTGTACTTAGACTACACAAGTCTTATATACTCATATGAATATATTAACTATGCAAGTTAAGTATATTCACAGGATATGTTTCAAAGTAAAGATCCCAAATATATGTGGAAACAGGAATATGGATCAATACTAATGAAACCTCAAAATATAGAATGAACTCTCCCTATATGTGTGCATACATGAATATGTAGTAAAAACATATGCATATATTTAGGTTAATCCTTTTGGTGAAGTTCAACCTATATTTTGGATCCAAGGAATGCAACGGGGTATAAGAATACAAAGTAGAATGCATACCTCTTTTGTTCTTTATACCCAAGCGAGACTAATCATAAGATATAATAATAAGAGAGTTAGTCTCATAAATAGATTTGTTATTATAAGTGCATACCTGTTTGGATTTTCCTTTTGTTTATCCAACGAATTTGATTTGTCATTAATCACATACATGCCTTCATGATTATCACCTTTATCTTCAATTTAGACTAAACAATAAGTATATCAATAAACATGTTAGTCTCACAAATGCATTTGTCATTAATCACCAAAACACTCCATTAACATGTAATGGCGGGCTAGATTCTTCAGTGGTCGATTTCGATATGGCATATAACGCCATACTCGGACGACCAGCTTTGGTAAAATTCTTAATGGCAACTCATTATGGGTATCTGTTGGACCGAAAAGGCGACTAGAGGGGGGGTGAATAGGAGCACGCTCTCTTTTTCACAAAAGATAGATTCAACACAAATTTCACTCCAATAGCTATGGAAGCTATGAAGATCAATATACCAAGACAAATGGAAGACTAGTATTGAATCTAATCCAAACCCCAAAGCAAAACACCCAAAAATAACCAAAACTCAAATCTCAAAGTGTTGGGCGGTCTCGACCTCTCACAGGCGGTCGACCGGTTTGCCTAGCGGTTCGACCTCTGCGGAATGGGCGGTCGACCGCTCCGAGCGATGAACAGAAAATCAACAAAATCGGCCCGACAATCCGAAAGGAAAAACGACCTAACTTTTGATCCGTAAGGCCAAACTTCACGAAATTTGAACCACACATTCCTAAAGATATTAGGAACCTATTCCAATCAAAGATTTCAGAGTTCCATGCTAAAGTTCCTATCTTTTTTAGTTTGAGCGAAGGAGGTTCAAAAACCGAGCCAAATGCAAAATATGATCTAGAGACTTGCTCGTGGGTGATTGATGATCAAGATGATCCTAGATGGGTTCCCACATGTCGCAGCAAGTTAGATCACGGCAAGAAACCAACCAAAAACTCGCGAATCAAAGAAAGACTCAAAATCATCAAATAGAGAGAAAGAAAGCAAACGAACTCATCTTTGAGAGAACTTTCTTTGGATTGATTTGATATGGTATTGGTTTACAGCCACTCCATCAATGGAGGACAAAGACTCAATACATGAGCACGAAATCAAATCCAACTCTCTAGAACCCTAACCCCCACTAATCCTCTCCCTAAGCACAAAAGCAAAACTAGGGTTTACAATGCAATGAAAGGGTTGAGGGGGTGCAGCCACCTCCCTCCTCTATTTATAGTGGAGGCTTAGACCTTCTAGAAGAGTAACCCTAATGGGCTCCCGTTAAGGCCCAAAACAAACGGATCACACACGCACGCATTTTAAAGCGTCGTCTTCATCTCTTGACCTAATCCGCTTCACCTTGCACCATCTTTGCGCCGTGAGTTGGCAAAAGGTCACCAAGGCGGTATTTGGTAAAATTACCAAAATACCCCTTCTTGATCTTTTTGCAAAGACCGAGTCCCATCTTCGTGAAGCACCTTCATGCTTCGCCACGTGTAGGTTGATCCAATGACTCTCTTCATGTCGGCAAGTCTCTCCCATCCCGGCCCCACCGAAACCACCATAGCACTTGCCGACCCCCGCCGCTTGATCGAACGATCGAATCGCCTGTTGGTTACCCTTGTCCATTCTCGCACCACACTTGAGTTCATTGACCTCACCCAAAGATCGCCGATCGCTCGACCCCACTCTCCAAGCCTAGTCCCGATCATCCTCGCCATTGACCGTCGTTGACCACCAAGCAACCCGCATGACAATAGACAAGCAAACGAATCCGGAACAAGTTCTTCACAACTTGACCCACGTTAGTCAAAACATGCATCATGCAACACATATGCCATGAAACCCATGAACTTGACCTAACAGCAACCATCGCCGCCACGGCGACGATTTAAACACATCAAAACCGGTCCGATCGCCACCTTGGCGGTCGGATCACACCAAAGGTCGCTCGACCGCCACCCATGACTTAGCTAAAAATCCAACACGAAACCCGAACCTTCTCGAAATTTCAATCAAATAGAACTTTTGCTCGAAGCTCCAAAATTATGAGAACAAGTGCAGAATCACCTTCTCACTTGCCTACACCTTCTATTTTTGGCCCACTCTAAAATCCACATTCATAAAGTGGTAGGTCGGTCCGCTCGAGCAAAGCCGGTCGATCAGCTCCATGGCTTGGCTCGATCGCCGACTGGCGGTCGACCGCCAAAGGACCATTTCAGAAAAAACCAAGTCATAGCATGGCGGTCGACCGCCACCATGGCTTGGCCGGACCGCCAGAGGCTCGACAGAATCAAACTTTGCCGAAAACACGTGATTCGACAAACCGTCAACGACATTGCCAATTGTAACATCATCCTAAGATCTCGGGCATATCCCCATGATATCCACAATCTCCCCTTGATGAACACATTGGCAATTTTCCACAAAAGCAAGTTTAGAGGTTTGAAAAGTAAAAACACGTCGTTTTCGCTCAAAGGCACAACTTGGTCCAAAAAGCAAGAAAAAGCAAAGGAAATGACCAAGATGGCTCCAGAATAGTGTCAGCAAGTGAGATACGGCAAAAGAAAGCACGAAAGCTTCAAATTCCAGAAGGGAGTCAAAAACTCACTTAAGGTCCATATGAAAGAACAATTGTTCGATATGACCTTTGATCATTGTGAGGATCAAGAATTGCAATTCAAGTTCAGAAATGACAATAAAACCATAAGAATGCAAATAAGAAACTCCCCCTCACTAAGATCCTCAAATTTCAGAAAATTTCAAAAATTCCATTTTTCTCCAAGTAACTCCCCCTTTTTCAAAACTCCCCTTTTTCTCCCCTTTTTCAACCATCTTCTCCCCCTTTGACAATGGAGTCATCAAGGAATCACGCATTCCTCTCATCCAGAGATGACAAATGCAGAATGAGGAAAAAGCATAAGAAGGAGCATGTATGAAATGCAATGGAGTGGCTTCAATTTTTGTATTTTTCAATTTTTGAAAACAAGAAGCTTTGGAGATTACCCAAAAGAACAAGCTAGCATTTCTAAAGTTGCACAAACAACATATCAAGCCCAACAATAGCTAGCAAGATCATGATAAGACATATATAACAAAGCTAAGCAAGAAGGCTCAATATAAAGCAATGAATTTTAGCATTTTAAGCAAAGCTTCAAATCTAGCAAGTTCATCAACAGGGATCCTAAAATGATACTGACCATGTCAAAATATCAATGTGAGATCAAAAAGCTAACAATGACCATATTAAGAGACAAAAAGGTCCTGAATTGAATCATTTTGCTCAATTTTCTCAAAACGCCCATCTTTCAACTGTTTTTCATTTGCAATGAATATTGAAGTTGACTAATGATCTAACTTAGTGACAAGATCCTGGACTAGGAGCCATCCACAAACTCATCCTAAGCTTCGACCAAAAGTTGATTAAAGGTATATCTTAGTGAAGAAGATCTTGGACTAGGAGCCATCCACAAACTCTTCCTAAGCTTCTACCGTATGCGACAAATCTTGAGGTTCATGTCACCAGACAAGCGGTCCCCATGAGATCGTTCGATCATCAAACTATCTCCAAGTTCATGTCTTTGACATGCGTCTCGTAAGAGTAGTTTGGCACAATTTAAGCATAAGACAATCTTGAAGTTTTGGTTTTTCATTTTTCACAAGAGCAGTTTTTGGATTCTCAAGAACACAAGAAGCTCAAGTAATGATCAAAGCTAGATTCAAGAGCTAACAAAGCAATTTTGACAGGCCAATGTCACAAAAGGAGCACTAATTAAGAATGGCTAAACAATTCACAAATTGCTAATTTATTAGTTCAAGTTGTTTTTCAAGTTCTAGCTCATACAGCAAAGACTTAGCTACACATGTAAAAGCATGATAATTCTAGCAAGTCAAAGAACTAGACATGGCATTGAGCAAGAATTGAAACACTAAAGCTCCAAAGGGTAATAAGCAAAGCTTCATCAATTTTAAAAGATAAGTGAAAAGCTTATATTACAATACATCTTTTTGGATTTTTCATATGAATGCAATATGATACAATGAGATGCAAGAAAAGCTCATAAAGCCTAAAAAGATCAAAAAGATCAACAAGTTCAAAAAGAAAATCAAGAAAAGATCAAATGAACAAAGAAAGATCAGAAAAGATCCAACTCCCCCTCAAACCAACCCATAGGGATAAATTACCCCTAACTCACTCCTCAAGGTGGCAAACCTTGTTGGGTCTAAAGGCTTGGTGAGGATATCGGCTAACTGAGCCTCGGACTCCACAAAACGCAGCACAATATCACCCTTCTCAACGTGGTCTCTAAGGAAGTGATAGCGAATGTCTATGTGCTTGGTCCTAGAATGTTGCACTGGGTTCTTAGCAATGTTAATAGCAGAAGTGTTGTCACAGAAAAGAGGAACACTAGCAAAGGTTAACCCAAAATCCTTAAGAGTGGAGACCATCCACAAAATCGACTCAAAGAACTAGCGTGACTACATATTCAAATTTCAAAGAAGGATTGTGCAATGTAAGACCTGCTTCCTAGATGACCAAGAGACAAGAGAAGTGCCTAAGAAATGACATGTGCGGATGTGCTCTTTCTATCTAGCCTACTGACTCAAAAATCAGAATCTGAAAACCCCCGAATGGACAGCGAAGAAGAACAAGAATACCAAATGCCATACTGAAGGGTAGAGTGTAAATACCTAAAAATGCGCTTAACGGCTTGGCGATGTGAAGTCCTCGGTGACGCTCAAACCTCGCAGCAGAGGCGCATCGAAGTGGATGTCCGGTCTTGAGGCCGTCAGTCTGAAGGAGCCAATCATGTTTGCGGTACTCGCGTTGATCCATGGCTTCTCCTTCCTCATCTCGATCCAAAGATCGAAGTCGCCATGGGAGTGGCGATAAACTTGCGATCACCCATATCAAAACGCTTGAGCAAATCCTTGGTGTACTTCGCTTGATGGATGAAGATCCCTTCCTTGCATTGCTTGATTTGTAGCCCTAGAAAGTAATTGAGTTCTCCCATCATGCTCATCTCAAATTCCCTTGACATAGTCTCAGAAAAACTGGAAACAAGAGCATTAGAGGAACCACCAAAGATAATATCATCAACATATATCTGAACAAGCAGGAAGTCATTGCCATGCCTAAGAATGAAAAGAGTCTTATCAACTTTTCCCATTTCAAAATCATTCTTAAGCAAGAAGATCTTAAGTCTATCATACTGCACTCTAGGGGCTTGTTTAAGACCATACAAGGCTTTGGATAGCTTAAAAACATGATCGTGGTGCTTGGGATTCTCAAAGCCGTGGGGTTGCCTAACATACACTTCCTCCTCTATAAAACCATTGAAAAGCACTCTTAACATCCATTTGATGCAACCTAAAACCTTTAGATGCAGCAAATGCAAGCAAGATGCGAATGGCTTCTAATCTAGCAACAGGAGCAAAGGTCTCATCAAAATCTAACCCCTCAACCTGGCTAAAGCCCTGAGCTACCAATCTAGCCTTGTTTCTAACCACAGAACCATCTTCATTTTGTTTATTTTTGAACACCCAACGGGTTCCTATAACATTATGTCCACTAGGAGGTTCTACAAGGTTCCAAACTTTATTTCTTTCAAAATTCTCTAACTCCTCATGCATGGCATTGACCCAACTAGCATCAGATAAAGCATGTGATATATCTTTGGGTTCAAAAGAAGCTACAAATGCAGAGTGAGAGAAAAGACTCGGATCATGATACCTGGAGCGAGTAACTCGCTCATGGAGATTACCAATCATCTGATCCGGAGGGTGTTGCTTCTGAATGTGCAAAGGAGCGCCTGGGGGAGATAGCATCTCCTCAACCTCCGCAGGTACTGCTGATGAAGAAGTCGCAGCAGGAGCCTCAATTGGAGGTGAAGTAGTCGTAGCAGGTTCTGGAGCTTGGGTAGCTTGCACAAGAACATCAGCAACAGGTGAAGGAGAAAAATCAAGTTCATCCTCATCTTCTTCAACAAAAATGCTCTCTGTCACCAGAAGTCACTCGAAACATCGGATCTAGCTCGTGGCTAGTCTCATCAAAAGTGACATTGCATGTCTCCTGGACAATGTTAGTTTCAACATTAAAACCCGAAAACCCTCGAATGAGCAGATAACCCGAAATAAACCATCAAAAGTCATTGATTCAAATTTATCTAGGTTCCCTGTCTTGAGAATAAAACACTTCGATCCAAAGACTCGAAAGTGAGAAACAGAGGGTTTTCTACCAAAACGAAGCTCATATGAAGTCTTGCCCAAAGACGGTATCAAAAGACACGGTTTGAAATATGGCAAGTCAGAGCAATAGCTTCGCCCAAAATCTCCTCGGTGTGCTATACTCATCCAAAGATCGCCCTAGCCATCTCGACTAGAGTCTGTTCTTCCTTTCCACAACGCCATTTTGTTAAGGGACGTGTGGAGAAGAGAATCGATGCTCAATACCGCTTCCAAGACAAAAGAGGCAAAGAAGCATTCTTGAACTCCGTGCCATTATCACTGCGGATCGCTTTCAAGGCACCAGGAAGTTCAGAAGACAAACGAAGAACAAGGTCATGAAAATGATCAAAAGCCTCATCCTTCGAAGCAAGAAAGAACACCCAAGAATATCTCGAAAAATCATCGACTATGACAAGGATGTACCAATTGCCACCGATCGATCGAACCCTAGCAGACCAACAAGATCCATATGAAGCAACCGTCCGTCCGTTAGTCATAACCATAGTCAATGACGGTGTGAGGCGGCAACTTGCTTGCCATGCCTCTGAGCGCATATACAAGATCCTTGACGACTTTGAGTTTAGGCAAACCTCTCATGAGATCAAGGCCGCTAACTCGTGTCGATGATCAAAACCAATGTGCCCCCAACCGCGATGCCAAAGCGGATATCGAAGAAGAAGCAATTACACTTAAGGGATCCAAGAAGAGACTCGTAAAAATCAGCCCAAAAATTCTACCAACTCTAGAAATCCCAAAAACGAGCTCACCAAAAGAATCAAGCACACGATGTGCATTCTTCTTAAAACGAGTCTCATAGCCATCATCGAGAAGTCGTGGAGACGTAAAGGAGATTGTACCTTAGCTTAGACACAAGCGCGACGTCCTTGAGAATGAACTTGTCGCTCACCCTAATCATTCCAGTTCCTTCAATGCGCCCTTGTGTATCATCCCCAAAGGTGATGAAGTCATCACCGGCTGATCGCGTGAAGGAGGTGAACCATCTTGAGTCTCCGGTCATGTGGCGTGAACACGAGTCGCATTTAACCATGTGTTCTTCCCCTTCCGCGCCAATCCTCGAAAAATCAAGGAACAAAAGAGCGATGTGTCTCAACATCAAGTTAGTTAAAAGCGACTTGGGAACCCAAGATCGAGACACACGCTCATGAGTAGTATGCAAAGCAGATGTGCTATCCTTGACTTTATTAGCAGTTCTATTATGAGGAATGGTAACAAGAACATGAGGTGCATCCTGTCTAGGAACATGGTGATGAGCATGTGCAGCAAATCCTAGACCGGAGTTCTTTTTTTGTACGTGACCATGTCTCATAAAAGCTCTAGGTTGATTAAATGACATTCTAGCAATATTTTTCTTAGCGTTCTTCAACCTACGCCAACAGGACTCAACCAAATGTCCACTCTTCTTGCAATAGGTGCAATGGTATTTTGTACCACTGGGAGAAGCACCTTTTGCCTCAAAAGAAGGTTGGACAAACCCTATAGATTTAAAGACAGTTTTTGCAGGTTGGGTTTTGAATTCAACTAAGCCATTTTCCAAGACCTGAATGACATTAGACTTGGACATGTCCTGAGCAGAGTTGTATCCTAAACCTTGCTTCTTAAAAGGAGTTTTAGATTTATCTAGAATCATGTTCAACTGTTTTTCACCATTAGAGAATCTTTCTAAAGTATCCTTGAGATATGCATTCTCTTTTCCAATATTAGCACATGATTCACAAGTCTTGCCCTTAATGGCTCTAGCATGTTTCTCCTTAAGATGAGCAACTTCAAGCTTATAAGTGCACAAGAGGCACAAGATGTAGAATCAATTGTGTCCTTAAGCAGCAAATTTAGCTCTAATCGCTTCTAGAATATCCTTAACTTCATGTTCGCGTTCTAAGCAGAAAGAGCAAAAGCTAGATTTCACATTACCAGAAGCATCCAACTTACTAGACTCTAAGCATTTTTCACATGGAGCAGATTTAACATCAATTAGCTCAGTTCTAGCATTTTCAAGTTGATGCAAAGCAATATCATGAGCAGATTGCAGTTTAGCAGTTCGAGTGCAAAGCATGGCAGATGAACATTCATCAACATCTAGACTTTTAGCATTCACAAGCTCTAATTTCAAACTCTCGACTTGTGACTCTAGATCCTTGTTCCTAGCCATGGTGAACTCTAAAGCTTTATCCTGACTAAGCAATTGCTCATACATGTTATCGCATCTAGCGAAAGGACATCATAGGAGGAGGTACCTCATCGTCGTCATCGGCGTCGTGAGTCGACCATGAAGCACATGCCGCTGAAATCCTTAGCCTTCCCTTCTTGTCTTGAGGAATCTCCTCCTCCTTGTCCTCCTCGCTCCCGGAGTCCACATCGCTCATGGATTGATCTCCAAAAGCGGCAAGGACTCGGTGAGTAGCCTTCATGAGCTTGGCAAGATCATACTTGGGCTTGCCCCTTTAGGCTTCTTCCAGCAAAGCTTCTCATCCTTATGATTTCCCTTACCTTTCAACTTGGGGCGATTAGTCGGATGTGATATAGCTCTCCACACTCATAGCATGTCACAGGCCACCTCTCTTCGCATTTCGACATTGTTATATGCCCGCAGGACTTTCTTGGCTAAAAGAGCTAAATCGGCCTCAGAAGACTCTCAAACTCTTCTTCTTGAATAGCGATAAACACGCAAGAGAAAAACCAAGAAGACTCGGAAAAACCATCGAGTCCTTTGAGAGGATCACCACCAAAGCCATGTTATCCTTCTTAGGATTACCGCCTCTTGATCTCATGGGTTTTAGCTTGCTATAAAGCAGCTCCAAAGTGAGATTAGAGAGATCGACGTTCTCCTCTATGGCGCTTGCCTTCATCTCCCACTCCTTGGTGTTGATTGCACCCAAGAGGTGGGTGGCATTCTCGATTGAGAGTACTCAATGTCAACAAATTTTCATCCGATTAATCACCTTGTTAAAACGAGTAAAACGTCATCGATGCTCTCACCAGACGATCTCAATTTGTTGTACTCTCGCTTGTAGACATTCTCGACACACTTGTTTGATCGGGACGATCCTCATTGTAAGTTTCGAGGGTGTGCCAAATCTCATGTCGGTCGCAAGATTGCAAATCCTATTATACTCTTGCCTACCAAGCCCAAAGATATAGAAGGTTCTTTGCCTTGTTGTTGTTAGCCAAGAGGGTCATTTGAAGCCTGCCAGAGCAACTTCGGCAAAACGAGCGAGATCGAACAACCTCCCATATAGCTTGTCCTTCGCTCTCAAGGAAGACTCGCATGCGATTCTTCCAATAGGCATAGTCGAGCCCATCGAAGACATGCGGCTTGGTAGAGTACTTATCCATCGCCAAGTTCAAAGGACCGGTTAAGATCAAGATTGAACTAACCTGCTCGATACCACTTGTTGGACCGAAAAGGCGACTAGAGGGGGTGAATAGAGCACGCTCTTTTTTCACAAAAGATAGATTCAACACAAATTTCACTCCAATAGCTATGGAAGCTATGAAGATCAATATACCAAGACAAATGAAGACTAGTATTGAATCTAATCCAAACCCCAAAGCAAAACACCCAAAAATAACCAAAAACTCAAATCTCAAAGTGTTGGGCGGTCGACCTCTCACAGGTGGTCTCGACCGGTTTGCCTAGCGGATCGACCTCTGGAATGGGCGGTCGACTGCTCCCGACAAATGAACAGAAAATCAGCAAAATCAGCCCACAATCCAAACGAAAAACGACCTAACTTTTGATCCGTAAGGCCAAACTTCACGAAATTTGAACCACACCTTCCTAAAGATATTAGGAACCTATTCCAATCAAAGATTTCAGAGATCCATGCCAAAGTTCCTATCTTTTTTAGTATGAGCGAAGGAGGTTCAAAAACCGAGCCAAATGCAAAATATGATCTAGAGACTTGCTCGTGGGTGATTGATGATCAAGATGATCCTAGATGGGTTCCCACATGTCGCAGCAAGTTAGATCACGGCAAGAAACCAACCAAAAACTCGCGGATCAAAGAAAGACTCAAAATCATCAAATAGAGAGAAAGAAAGCAAACGAACTCATCTTTGAGAGAATTTTCTTTGGATTGATTTGATATGGTATTGGTTTACAGCCACTCCACCAATGGAGGACAAAGACTCAATACATGAGCACGAAATCAAATCCAACTCTCTAGAACCCTAACCTCCACTAATCCTCTCCCTAAGCACAAAAGCAAAACTAGGGTTTACAATGCAATGAAAGGGTTGAGGGGGTGCAGCCACCTCCCTCCTCTATTTATAGTGGAGGCTTAGACCTTCTAGAAGAGTAACCCTAATGGGCTCCCGTTAAGGCCCAAAACAAACGAGTCACACACGCACGCATTTTAAAGCGACGTCTTCATCTCTTGACCTAATCCGCTTCACCTTGCACCATCTTTGCACTGTGAGTTGGCAAAAGGTCACCAAGGCGGTATTTGGTAAAATTACCAAAATACCCCTTCTTGATCTTTTTGCAAAGACCGAGTCCCATCTTCGTGAAGCACCTTTATGCTTCGCCACGTGTAGGTTGATCCAATGACTCTCTTCATGTCGGCAAGTCTCTCCCATCCGGCCCCACCGAAACCACCATGGCACTTGCACCGACCTCGCCGCTTGATCGAACCAACAGACCGAATCGCCTTCGGTTACCCTTTGTCCATTCTCGCACCACACTTGAGTTCATTGACCTCACCCAAAGATCGCCGATCGTTCGACCTCGGCTTCCAAGCCTAGTCCCGATCATCCTCGCCGTTGACCGTCGTTGACCACCAAGCAACTCGCGACAAAGAATAGACAAGCAAACGAATCCGGAACAAGTTCTTCACAACTTGACCCACGTTAGTCAAAACATGCATCATGCAACACATATGCCATGAAACCCATGAACTTGACCTAACAGCAACCATCGCCGCCACGGCGACGCATTTAAACACATCAAAACCGGTCAGATCGCCACCTTGGCGGTCGGGCCAGATCGCCACCAAAGGTCGATCCGACCGCCATCCATGACTTAGCTAAAAATCCAACCACGAAACCCGAACCTTCTCTGGAAATTTCAATCAAATAGAACTTTTGCCTCGAAGCTCCAAAATTATGAGAACAAGTGCGAAGCACCTCTCACTTGCCTACACCTTCTATTTTTGGCCCAAACTCTAAAATCCACAGTTCATAAAGTGGTAGGTCGACCGCTCAGTAAAGCTAAAGCCGGTCGGATCCGCTCCATGGCGGCTCGCCTGGCCACTGGCTTGGTCGACCGCCAAGGACCATTCGAAAAAACCAAGTTAGCATGGTCGGTCCGACCGCCACCATGGTTTGGCCAGACCGCCAGAGGCTCGACAGAATCAAACTTTGCCGAAAACACGTGATTCGACAAACCGTCAACGACATTGCCAATTGTAACATCATCCTAAGATCTCAGGCATATCCCCATGATATCCACAGTATCAATGTCTTAAGATGCTAGGTCCCAAAGGAGTAATCACAATTCATTGTAATAAGAAGATAGCGCACACGTGTGACCGTCGATCCCTCGAGATGATAGGTCAGATACCAGCTCGGGAAGAAAAAGGGCAGCCTTCGACCAAGTGCTCGAAGCCTAAAGCTGCACCCAAGCCGAAAGACCAAGTCAAAGAGGTTCCCCTGGATCAGGAGGAACCTTCAAAAACTGTTCGCATCGGGGATACTTCCGACCCCAAGTAGGAAGACGCCCTCATCACTTTCCTCCGAGCAAACGCAGATATCTTCGCGTGGCAAGCATCCAACATGCCCGGAGTCCCCAAGGAAGTGATTGAGCACAGGCTAGCTTTACGGCTTGACAAAGTACCTGTAAAACAAAAATTACAGAGATTTGCCGCTGATCGACGAGACGCTATAAGGTCATAATTGGACACGCTACTTAAAGCAGACTTTATAAGAGAAGTTGACCACCCAGAGTGGTTGGCCAACCCTGTAATGGTTAGGAAGTCTAACGGCAAGTGGCGAATGTGCGTTGACTTCACTGATCTTAATAAATCTTGTCCAAAAGATAATTTTCCTTTACCTCGTATCGATCAGTTGGTTGACTCTACTGCTGGTTGCAAAATATTAAGTTTTCTAGATGCATATTCTGGCTACCATCAGATTAATATGTGTCTAGAAGATGAAGAAAAGACCATATTTATTACTCCATTTGGTATATTTTGCTATGTCAAAATGTCATTTGGTCTAAAAAATGCTGGCGCTTTTTTTCAACGTTTGATGCAATCGACTTTTTCACCTCAGCTAGGCCGAAATTTGGAAGCCTACGTTGACGATCTAGTCGTAAAAATCATCAAACGGCTTGATCATGTTACAGACTTGTAGGAGACGTTCGACAACCTCAGAAAGCACCGCTTGAAACTCATTCCTGAGAAGTGTGTGTTTGGAGTCTCTTGGGGAAAGTTGCTTGGATTCCTGGTCTCTGTACGAGGGATCGAAGTAAATCCCGAAAAGATAAAAGCCATTTTCCAAATGCGCTCTCCAACCACGAAGAAAGAAGTCCAAAAACTCACAGGGTGTATGGCGGCTTTAAGCCGTTTCATAGCACGACTGAGAGAAAAGGGACTACATTTCTTCAAACTTCTAAGGAAGCATGAGGGTTTCGAGTGGTCGGAAGAGGCAAACTCTGCCTTCGAGGATGTCAAGAGATATCTTACGAGTGCTCTGCTCGTTTCAAACCGTAAGAGACGCCTTGATTTATCTAGTCGCCATGCCACAGAAGTGAGCTTGAGATTAGTCGAGAACGTGAACACGTTCAACGACCAGTGTACTACTTAAGTGAAGTTTTCCACGGACCTAACGAGCGTTACCCTTAGGTCCAAAAGCTTTTCTATGCCCTCCTCATGTCTTCGAGAAAACTGCGGCATTATTTTCAGCGCACAAGATAATTGTGTCATCTGAGTTTCCCTTGGGAGTAATCCTCCAGAATAGGGAAGCAGCGGGACGCATGTCTAAATGGTCAGTAGAACTTGGGGAGTTCGACCTCCATTTCGTGTCCTGAACGACCATTAAATCCTAGATCTTGGCAGACTTTGTCGTCGAATGGACAAATCCTGAACCTGTTCAGGATCCCCAGTATGATACCCACGACAAGTGGACGATGTACTTTGACGGGTCATTTACTTTAAATGGCTCGTGAGGTGGTCTCGAATCTCCTAACGAAGAGACCTTAAAGTATGCCATATGCCTAAACTTTCGTGCCACTAACAACGTGATGTAGTACGAAGGTTTACTAACCCAAGCATACGAAGCCGCGAAAAGGCCATGGTTCGATGACTACTCGTGAGAGGAGACTCTCAACTAGTCGTGAATCAGGTCGAAAAAGAGTACCAGTGCTCTAACCCGACCATGTCTCAGTACTTATCGGAAGTTCGAAAGCTTGAAAAGCATTTTTTTTGGTTTCAAGGAACAATTCATCCCTCGAAAGGATAATTTCCTCCCTGACCAGCTTGCTTGAATAGCTTCTTCCCGATCACCAGTACGAAAATGAGTCTTCTTGGAGCAACTCCAGAAGCCGTCTCTAGTGGAAGCACCAAAGACATCTCCTATTGAGACAGCCTCTCTAGAATACGAGAATACTTGGATGGATCCCATTTACAAGTATCTTCAGACGGGTTCCGTGCCCGATGACGATCTCGAAGCAGATCGTTTATCTCGAAAGGCCAAAATGTATACTTTGGTCGAAGGAGTCCTCTATAAAAGAGGTACTCAAGGGGTACTCATGCGATGCATACCGCAGAGAGAAGGACTAAACCTCCTTCATGACATACACGGGGGCATCTGTGGAACTCATGCTTCCTACAGAACGTTGGTTGGTAAAGCCTTTCGACAAGAATTTCTTCGCCAACATCCCTCTATGATGCCAAAGAGATGGTTAAGAAATGTGTACAATGCCGGTTTCATAACGAGCAAATACATCAACTAGCTCGGGCATTACAAACAATTCCTCTATCATGGCCTTTTTGACACAGGGTCTCGATATCCTAGGACCGTTCCCAAGGGCTCTAGGAGGTTTCGAGTTCCTTTTGTGGCTATTGATACGTTCACAAAATGGATCGGCGAACACTGTGGATCGATAATAACAACAGAAGCCACAAAACGGTTCATGATGAGAAGCGTAATTACTCGATTTGGAGTCCCAAGTCGAATAATCACAGACAATGGTAAACAATTTTTGAGCGCAAAATTTCAGGAATTTTGCGACGAGTTGGCTACCAAGCTCTGTTATGCCTCTGTCGCCCATCCCCAAAGCAATGGGGCAGTTGAACGAGCGAATGGCCAAATAATGCAGGGAATTAAAACTCGAGTTTTCGACTAGCTTGTTAAGCGCTCGGGGGCTTGGGTACAAGAATTACCCTCAAGATATTATGGGCGATTCGACGACCAATAGTCGCAACAAAGTAAACACCTTTTTTCCTAGTCTTTGGTGCCGAAGCCATGCTTCCGCCAGAACTAAAGATCAGGTCTACTGTCGAGAGTTTCAATGACTCAGCCCAAGAACAACTTCGAGCGGATGACATTAACACCTTTCAAGAGAAGAGAAATCAGCCTTAATCCATTCAAAGAATATACCAACAAGCCTGCGCCAAGAAATACTACGATCGTAAGATCCAACCTCGCATGACCTTCTTGTCAGGTGACTTAGTATTGAGGAAGATTCAATCCGGTCTAATCGGAACAAACTTTCTCCTAAGTGGGAAGGTCCTTATACAGTGGTCGAAGTTATGCGTCGGGCTCAGACGACCGGGCAATGAAAGACGGCCGGGTTCTCTCTAATTCTTGGAATATCGACCAGTTACGCAAATTCTACGTGTAAACGACCAACCATTCAATAAAGCATCGAGGTTCTTTCGTCTTTATTGTTTTACTTTGAGTAGCGCTTTGATAATTCTTTCAACCATAACTTTGGTGAAGGTCCGCCTCGACCGGTTCCTAGTCGTGAGCTTTCTCACGACAACACACCGGTCGTAAGACATCCTCGACCGCACCAGTTCATCTTTACACTGGTTGAAAGGATGGTAACGCCACCTAGTCGAAGTCTTTCCTCTCTGCACGTGGTCCCGCCCACTAGAAGGAACTTCCTAAAGTTGACTCGTTCCTCCCTTTTTTACCAACACAAAGAACTTGGGTTCAAAACATGGTCGAAATAATAACAAACCAACTCTTAGTACCTTAGTTTATTTCTTCATTCATCTTTTTTGGAAAATAAACTAAGCAGAGTACACTTTCAAATTTGCTCAACTACTCTCGATAAACTCGGTTTGTTTTAACTAGTCGGAGGAAGTTGCAACACGTAGTCGAAGACTTTCCTCTCTACACGTGGTCTTGCCCACTAGAAGGAACTTTCTAGCGTTGTTCTGTTTCGAACTCTTGCTACCATAGTGAACATATTGAGTGCATTGAAATAAGTTGGACAAATTTTATAAAGGAACTCCAAAAGTTTATCCAACTCAAGTTGACCGTTCTTGATTTGATTAATCTAATCGGAGATGGTAACATCACCTAGTCGAAGCATTTCCTCTCTGCATGTGGTCCTGCCCACTAGAAGGAACTTCCTAGTGTCGACCTGTTCCTACTCTTTCGACCAGTGCGAGATAATTGTGATAAAAAAACTACAAGTTAGCTAAACCGCTCTCTTTTTCAGAAAACCCATTTAGTACTATTTACTCAGTTTATCTAAATAAACCAAGCAAATAGTCGGGGACTAGGATAAAGTTATTAACTTAACTTCAATTCTTAGTCTTGCTCTTTTTTCCCATCCATTATCTTAAGAGTTGCTAACTACTCCACAAGATGATTTTTCAGGAAAAAGGAAGGATTATATATCAACATCAACAAAAAAACTTGTCTTTACAGGACTCCGGTACAAACTACTCTGGCGACGGGGGTTTTATTTCCATACCCCGCGTGGACTAACTCGGCGATCGGATGCATTGACGCTATCAATCGCTGCTCTTATACGCTTCACGGGTAAAGTCGTCTATGACAGGCTGTAGACTCAGATTGGGATCATGAGATTTAAGTTTTGCTAAAGCAAATCTTATTCCCTCCTGAGTCACATCCTTTATCGAGTCGAATTGGTTAGTCCTCAGAGTAGTCACCAGCTCTTGCAAAGTCCCAACTTGTTCACCAATAGTACTCAAGTGGGCAGGCAAGGTGTCGTCACGAGGAGTAATCTCCTCAGCATGAAGCCCACCGAGTACTTTGTTCAGAAGAGAAACGTTGTCTTAAAGATTGATCTTCAAAGCCTTAATTTCCTCCTAATTGTGAGTCGAAGCCTCGCGGAGTCATTTTACTTGCACTATTTGCTCTGAAAAGAATAAGGCCAGTCAAATAAAACAATCTCGAGAAGAAAACACAACCTATTACAGGTAAAGATTTGCTTACCAACAAGTTGAGAATCTAACTTCTTAACTTCTTCAGCATGGGCTGCAGTGTCCTTAAGGTAACGCTGCTCCCACCCCTCGACCTCTTGGTCTTTATCTGAAAGGAAATAAAATTCAGAAAAAGAAGAAGTGGTCGAAAGCAGTCTTAAATTCAACACTTACTGCTTAGTTGTCCCTACAACTTTCGATTTGCACAGTCTGCCTCCTGAAGCTTTTTTCGGGGGTCTTCTTTCTCCTCCCTTAGCTTTTTCGTCTCGGCTTTCTCATTGTCGAGAGAATCGGCTAGGGACTTCTCATTACTCTTAAACCTGCAAAGGAAAAGGGTAGTTGTAAGTATAGAACCTGGTCGTAAGTTTCTTCTACGATCAGTTCCTAGTCGTAAGTTCTTCTACGACAAAAACCCTGGTCGTAAGTTCTTCTACGATCAGTACTTAGTCGTAAGATCTTCTACGACAAACCCTACAAGTACTACGTAAGTAGTCAAAGCATAAAAGGCTACGAAAAGCGGTTACTCACAATTTCTCTGCTTGTTCACAGAGTTCAGCTTTCTCCTACCGCAATTGTTTCCTCTGCAGTGATTATTTCAGTGACAAGATTAGCCGAAGGTGCAGACGGAGTAGCGGAACTCGAGCTCGCACCGCCCTTGTCAGCAACTTGCGTGGGCTTTCTCTTCCTAGTCTGAGGAGTATCTGCTTGCTCAATAGCAGGACTTGAGCTCAAGCATCCCTTGTCTGCGACTTTAACGAGCCGACGCCTCTTGGAAGGGGGAGAAACAAGCTACTCTATGGTGGCCACTCCAACGACCATCAGTTCTACCTCCTCGTCGTCCCAACGGTTTTCCTTGCCTACTTTCTACAGAAGTCGGAAAGAGAGACATTATAAAGTGATCGTAAGTTCTTCTACGACCAATTACCATGTCGTAAGCTTTTTCTACGATAAATCTCTGGTCGTAAGTTCTTCTATGACCATAACCTGATCGTAAGCTTCTTTACGATCAGCACTCAGTCATAAGTTCTCCTATGACTATAAAGTCCTAAAGACGAAATCGACTATCGATTACCTTTAGGCGCTCAAGCTTGTCCTCTGGAAGCAGGTCAACCAGGATTGGAGGCGCCACGACATGGGCAGGGGGCTTCTCGCAGATAAGCTTGACTTGGGCGTCAATCTCCTCTTGCGAGAGGTATGCAGAAATAAGAGAACCTTAAATAAAGCCAATTCTGATATCAACAGAAAGAAAGCTAAAGCTTAAGATTTACTTACCCTCCGCATAGTCCCTCGTCGAGTCCGATGAACCCGAGTACCTCCACATCTGGTGAGCCCTCTTCTTCAGAGGGCTGATGCGGCGCATGATGAAATCCTTCACCACGTGCCATCCAGTAAGCCCCTCTTCTTTCAAGTCTGCGATGGCTTGGATGAAGGGGGCAATCCGGCGAAGGTCCTTAGGAATCGCATCCCATGAAGGAACCTTCTCTGCCGGCTGTCCAATGAAGTAGAGGCTGTCCTCATTGGTGATCTTCCAATAGAACCACCTCTTCTTCCACCCCGGCCATAACGACCGGGTAAATATCTGAATATACTCCCTCGACTTCCCGTCATGGAGCTTCAGACTACAGCCACCGACAATTCCGCCTAACCGAGTAATTCCGTAGTAATACCGGAACAACTCTAGGTCAGCCGGGATCCCCAGGTAGGCCTCGCAAAGGTACACGAATACCCCCAACATTGTAATTGAATTGGGAACGAGGTTCACCAACTCTACTTGGAAGTACTCGAGTACCAATGTAAGGAAAGGATGAGCAGGTAATCGAAGGCCGCACTCACAGAATGCTTGGAAGACGGGGATTTGCCCCATCTCCTCCGATGACCAATGCTGCCTGGCAGCTTCGATCCATCTCACGATTTTAGCCTTCGGGATCTTCTCGGAGTTGACCAAAGCTTGAATCTTGGCCATGTCCATCTCCGATTCAGCCCACTGTGAAGCGGCTCCGGCCATTTCTCCCGAAAGCTAAGAGATTGGATATGGAAGGGTTGGAGAAGAAAGCTCGATTTGGTCGGCGGCGGAGAACTCGAAAGTTTTGAACAGCAAGAACAAATTGGGGGAAGGTAAAAGATCTTACCCTCACCCGCGGTGAAACTTTATAACCACACGCCCGAAGATGAAAAGACGTGGCTACCCAACGTTGCTAACGCCGAATCGCTCCAGCAGACAACGGCAAGGAGTCAATTGGGATTCTTAAAATTTGTGCGCTTCGAGGAAGTTAGGTCTGCTTTTACACCTCGCTTAAATTACCTTCTTGACCAAGTCTTTTCTAGTCAAAAGTAACAACGGTTGGAAAATTTCTACTTCCAACCACAGTACTGCGACCACTCGGGGACCGTTAGATCTTCTACGATCACCTTGTGAGCCGCAAGGCTATCCTACAACTTTCTTGACTAAGTAAATTTCTAGTCAAATGAAACATTAGTCGAAGATTTTTTCCTTCGACCACCTTTTCCATGACCATCTACTGGTCATAAGATCATCTATTGCTCCTTTCTCAAGCAAGCTATTTTTCGCTTAAGCTGGGGGGCTAGATGACGAGGATATAACAATCCTCATTTAATCATTTATCCATAATTCATATTATGAGGTAATAATGACGTCACATAACTCCTGAGTATACCCTTAAATATTAATAAGGAGAAGTCGGAGGTCGAAGTTCTTCTCGATCACCCCGTAGTCGTGGGTCTTCCTACGACTACCCCATAGTCGTAAGTCCTTATACGACTATCCTATGATCGTAAGCTCTACTACGATCAGTATGTAGTCGTAAGCTTTCCTACGACCATCTCCTGGTCGTAAGACCTTCTACGACCAGGCCCTAATCGACAAAGTTCACAGACATGTGGGCCTAGTCGATAAAGGAATCTTCCGCACTGTATTCAAAATACGGACAGTAAACTACGCCATTATTTCCTAAGATAATGGCACGATTTTAACTTCCTTTTATGATGATAATTGTCTGACGACGTGGGAACGTTTTAACTCCTGCGGTAACCTCCAGTAATGGCGCCACGATCTGGATGATTAAGTGACCTTTTATTAGAGGTCCAACGGCGTACATTCTGGGGACGGTATAAAAGGCAAGGATCATCAAAACCATGAGGAGAGCCCGAATTCTAAGAAGCACAATACTCTAGTTTTCTGGCTTGATCTTGTAATCCAGTATACTCAATACATACACACAGGAGTAGGGTTGTATTCTCCCAGGAGAAGACCCGAACCTGTATAAAATTCCCGTGTCTCCATCTCTGTGTGATTTTGAGCCTAGAGGAACCCCCGAATCAAACAATCTTTACGTAAGTTCGGTCCTAAAACACCGACAAAGTTCAAAATATTTTGTTGTACAGTCACATTGTTTCCTACCCACACTCTTTCTCCCAATCTGAGAATACCATTGTTCAACTGGAATATGGAAGTGCCATTACCCGCAACAGTCAAATTTTGTATTATCTTGCTAGTATGTGGATCATGTTGATAACCCTTCACTATTGCTTCCATCCAATCTGGTATAACAGTGGATACAACTACTACCTCCATGTCATCCCCTTTCTCTCTGCGCGACAAAGCATCCACAGCTCGATTGGTCAAACCAGATTTATATATAATCCGGTATTGCAACCCCAGAAGTTTGGTCATAATCTTTTGCTGCCACATTGTAGTTAATCGCTGGTCACCAAGATGTGCTAAACTTCTTTGGTCTGTCCGAATTGTAAATTCTTTGGGTTGCAAGTAGGTTCTCCAATGATCAACCGCTAACAAAATTGCTAAGCCTTCCTTCTCATATGTGGATAACCCCTGTGCTCGCGGCCCTAGTGCTTTACTGAGATAAGCAAGAGGATGTCCATTCTGCATCAGAACAGCACCGATCCCCTTCTCAGAAGCATCAGTTTCAATTACAAACTCCTGAGTGAAGTCGGGCATAGCTAGGACCGGTGCAGATATTAGTGCATGTTTCAATGCCTGAAATGCAGCCTCCTTATCACTAGTCCAAGCAAATACAACATGCTTCTTTAACAAATCTGTAAGTGGCCTACTGATTATCCCAAAATGTCGGACAAACTTTCGATAATACCCGGCCAATCCAAGAAATCCTCTCACCTGCTTAACATTTTCTGGTACTGGTCACTCCTGTATTGCCATAATGTTCTTTGGGTCAGTAGCCACTCCCTTGTGGCTGATGATGTGACCCAGGTAAGTCAGTTTCTTTTGTGCAAACGCACACTTGGATTGCTTAACCTTCAGTTGATGATTTCTCAGGATCTCCATTACCAGCCGAAGTTGCTTCTCATGATTATCCAAAGTTCGATTATACACAAGTATGTCATCGATGAATACTAGAACTCCATGACGCAGGTATGGCCCGAGGATTGTATTCATGAGCCCTTGAAAGGTCGCGGGAGCATTTGTCAATCCATAGGGCATTACTCTGAATTCATAATGTCCTTGGTGAGTTTTGAATGCCGTCTTGTGCGCATCTGACTCCCTCATGCGTATCTGGTGATAGCCTACCCGCAGGTCAAGGCTGGTAAACCATTGGGACCCAGCCAGCTCATCCAACAATTCATCGATGATTGGCAAGGGGTAGCGGTTCTTCACAGTAATGGCATTCAAATGACGGTAATCCACACAGAAACGCCAGGTTTTATCTTTTTTGGGCACAAGCAACACCGGTGACGCAAACGGACTGCAGCTGGTTCGAATGATGCCTTGACGAAGCATTTCAACTACTTGTCTTTCCACCTCATATTTTTTGCGCCGGGTGGTATCTGTAGGGTCTTAGGTTGATTGGTTGGGCCCCTGGGATTAAAGGGATGGCATGATCAAATTTCCTCACCGGTGGTAGTCCCTGAGGTTCCTTGAATAAATCCAAAAATTCCGACAACAGACTGCACACAGTGTTTGGTATTGGTGCTGTTTCTAGTGCTAAGGCACTTGTCTGACCATTGTCATCCCAGGCTAGTTGTTCTGCTTGAACTGACAATATCTCCTTCCTAGCATTACTCTTCTTCAGTCCTCGAAGTACCACCCTCTTACCGTGGTACATGAATGATAGAGTTTTCTTCCACCAATGAATTAACATGGGACTATGATGCTCCAGCCAGTCCATACCCACAATGACATCATAGCAACTAAGTGCTAAAACCTTCAGTGAGGTATTGAAAGTCACACCTTGTACTTGCCATTGAGAATCAGGAAATTCTCTCACACGTAATAATGTACCACCATCTGCAATTCGAACTCTCAGTCCTTGTGGTGCCTTCTGTTCCCCTTGAAGTTTATCTGCTAGTTCCTCACTCATAAAACTGTGCGTACTGCCTGAATCGATCAGCATAGTGACTTCAATTCCCTAGATCCTGCCAGCAAGTCTCACAGTCTTTGTTGTTTCAGACCCATTAACTGCTGCTACAGAGATTGTGAGAATTTCTTCCCCTTGGGAATTCTCACCTCCTGTCAATTCAGTCTTCGGACTTGTCTCTTGCATCAACTCCCACAATTCTTGGACTACATGCAACTGGACAGTAGGTCCACAACGGTATTCCCTACTCCATTTTTCCCCACAAGAGTGGCACAAGCCTTTAGCTCGTCTATAGGCTCTAAGGGCAGCCATTTTGTCATCATGCCCACTTGATCGGGAGCCCCCGATACCTCTTCGATCTTATGCTCGATTCCCAGTAGAACCAGGCAATCTTCCAGGAGGCAATGGCAGTGGCATCGCTGTTCTTGCTGAGGGTCTTCCTCCAGCCACGAATTCCGACCTGCAGGTCTCCTGCCTCATTGACTCTAGTACCTCGTCTTGCAGACAAGCTAGTGAAACAGCTGTGTCTAGATTCTTCGGTTGATGTAGAATGACAGCGGCTCTAATGTCATTTCTCAATCCATCTGTAAATTGAGTAACAAAGAACATCGGGTCCCAAGTGTGATGGGCAAGAAGGTTTTGCATTGACTCATCAAACTTTTCAACAAACTCACTAACAGTCCTAGTTTGCTTGAGCCGATTAAAACAACGCAACAGCTGCTGAAATTCTTCTCTACCAAAACGCAAGCAAACGGCCTCCACAAATTCTTCCTAATTCTGACATCTAGTATGTGCTTGTGTAGATTGTAGCCACAATATTGCACTTCCACCAAAATGCATAGTTGCTATGCTGACCCACAATTCGGTCTAGTTGCACTCACCCTGAAATACACTTCACATTTCAGTCTCCAGGCCTTCGGATTGTCACCATCAAAACGAGGGAAATCCAATTTTGGTGGTACTGGATAAGGGTATTGACCCCCCATTTCGCCCACTCCAATCTCCTGAATCACCAGGGGGTAAGGGTAAGGACTGCATCCCGAACATACAATTTCCCTGGGGTTGCTCGATGGTGTGAACTCCCATGGCTCTTCCTCGGTTCTGTGGCGATGCACCTTGGCTGCTTGATCCGGGTCCATAATCTACCTCTTCCTTGGCCTCCTTGCCTTTCAGATGATCCGGGGTTGGCATCAACAGGGCTAGCCCTGACGCTCTGGGTATGTGCACCGCATCACGGACCATTAACTTGACTTGATCCCTCAACTCCCCAACTTCGCCCCGCAGATCATCTACCGTGTCAATCATAGTTGGTTTCCACTCTTTTAGTTCCAGAACAACCGGCTTGATTTCTGCTACTGACTCCACTAGGGTCTGGATTGTCTAAGTGAGTGCTGCAATTTCCTGCTCCATAGCCTCCGATCTTTCCTGTGCACGCATGTGGTATTTTGGTCTCTCCAGTTTGCCTTCTGGTGCTAGGATCGATGCTCTGATACCATATGTTATGTGCCCAGTTGTATAGCAATCAAATCAACGAGTACAGAACTGATTCGTTCAGAGGAAGAAGAGATTGTGTTTGGAAGGGGGTTTGTTCTTGAGGATGAGGAAGAAAGGAGGAGGAAGGTAGTTGTTAGAGGTATAATATGTCTTTACAATCCTTGCCTTTTCTCCCGGTCAAGGACACACTATTTATCATCTGGCAATATTCTCAGCGTAACAACCACGCGTGCGTAACAACCTACGACTGTGCTTCGGCAATTGCAGATTAAGTGATCCAATCTCCTGTAGCATATCTGGTACTGGGCCTGCGTCTTCGTTGGCCCATCTTCTTCCAGCCCACTCGCTCTCCTTGTATGTCCTCAGGTGGTGTCATGACAGAACCCGACCAGTTTGAGTCTTTCAGTTGAGTGTTCTTGCGAAGAAGAGGAAGAGTGGTCTTAGCTTCTTCCTCGCAGTTTACAATTTCAATAATGAAATTGGGAGCGTGCTCCTGGTTCGCGAAAAAAAAAAGCTTCTTACTCGCATCCACAATTAGATACCACGCGTTTCCCCCTCTGCAACAACTCAGAAAAGGGAGCTTTTCTTTCACTCCTTTCTCTTTGGTACGCACTGCGCGCTCTTTCTCTTGGCGAGGATTATTTTCTCACAATAAGTTTTTTGCAGGTTTTTTTGCTACAAGTAACCCAAGTAGGTGCCTCTATGTGTTTCCTTGCTCTCCTCTGTATTAGCCAGTTTCTAGATTATGCGAAATTTAACGTAAAATCGGGTACTGGTGTACCTTGGCTATAACACGCCCATGAGCTTTACTAGCTTCAGTCAGTAAATACTTTTGTAATCCTGTATGTACATTCGTCCATTTCTTACGGTGCAGAAGTTCAGTCAGTGAATACTTAGTATATAGTCCACCTTCAGACTACTTGCTTCTCTTATATCTTTTTTCAGATTACACTACGGTGATCTCTACAGAAGTCTACTACCACACCCTGATTCACCTCATCAGCCGCCATGCTGAAGCAATCATTCAGTAGGAACCACAGGGGCAAGAGGCTCAGGCTTTGCACAGACTCCAGGTCCTCCTGATCGCCGTCAGTATCTGGCTCACGTACCAGCTGACACATTCCCACAGCAAGCGACGGCCAGTGGCTGTGGAGAGTCTGGAGACTGACAGCGACGGCATGGACGGTGAGCTGACACAGCGCCGGCTGGGCAGGAAGGACGCCGTCGACCTAGCAGGCGATGCGTCAGGGGAGGATGACGTTCTTGGGATCGGAGGCGGTGGGAGCAATGCCGGGAGCGAAGGCGTCCACGGGAATCCACGCCTGATCGGTTGAGCAAGGGTAGAGAAGGCGAAAGGGGCGGCAGCGATGAGGAGGATGAAGAGTCTGATGAAGATGACGACGAAGACGATGGCCTTCCTGGTGATGAAGAGGAGGATGACAGAGATTTCCACCCTGAGAATGGTGATGGTGAGGATGAACTGAAGACTATGCGAGGCAAAACTGACAGAGCTAGCGCGTTCGGCAACGCCGATGATGGCAAACGTTTTTACCAGCCGAATGACTTGGATGGAACCGTTGTTCCTCAGGTGAACGGTACTGACGGAGTGCAAGACGGTGCTGCTGTTCCATTGGTGTATGGTGCTGTAGGTGGTATTAACATGATTCCAGAGCTCAATAGCTCTCAAAGTCTGAGCAAGAATACTTCTACGGATGTGTTGTTGTATGGCAGAGAAGCAACTGGTAATTTTGCTAAGAACTTGCTGCTTAACGACGTTGCGCTTGGGGTACCTGGAGCAGAGAAGCCTACCAACAATGCCTCCGATGATGACAAACCTAGTGGTTAACCAGTATTCGACTGCTGATTCTGTCAAGATCGACAGCGACAAAGCAGAAGGCAGGACATCTCAAGCTGAGTGGGGCAATGGAGATGTTGCTACCCGGGATAACTCAATTCTTCCTGCTGATTAAAATGGTTTCTTCCTACAGGGCATTATGTTACCTTGTGATTCTGCTTGTTCTTGTGAAAAGCTTGTACCCCCTGCTTGTATTTCAACGATGGAGATGCTATTGCCTGAAGCCTTGTTTTCTTGAAGAAGCAATAGCTTTCCCGTAACACACTCTAGCCATTTCCTGAACTACAGCAGATCACATTTTCCTATCCGATTGTAGCAATCAACATAAAGTTGAGATTCAGTAACACCCAGAATTCCCAAAGCTATGGGCTTAAACTGCTCAACATGGCCGGCCCTCATTTTAGTCACCACATAACAAAATATTCCGTCTTGCCAATAATGGAGCCGAAAAATTCCACATGCACAAGGAAACATTATTCAAACGTATTTCATCCAGAAAGGAGTAAGAACATGAAAAAGGGATCAGAATATGATAGAAAACTTCGGATGATAATGACAGTGTTTTCTGAAACTGGGCAACACAAAACAGCTAACACAGTTAAATCCTGATTGTCAACACAAGAGTTTCATCATTCTTATTTCTTGTTGCAGCCAAATAGGTCTCAATGAAAATAAAAACTACTGGAGCAACCAGAGAATTTTTCTTAAGCATGCACCGGCTTCTGATGGAGTGCTATTTAGTACTCAATGGTGCTTGCTCTCAAACAGGCCATCAGGTCCTGCACAGCACGGTAGAAATGTATGATGTGTGAGAATGAAAACAATATAGTAACCATAATCGATAGCATAAACTGATGTAACCTAAAAAAGAAGCCCAAAATATGCAATGCAAGTATACAAACAAGGCAAGTACATTAAGAATCCAACATCTGATCAACACTCAACAGGCACCAAAAATCATAATTATGTTAACTTTTTGTAGCCAACTTTTCATGTTACAAAAGGACTCATTAGATTTTAAAAGCATACCAATATATACAAGTCAAAGTTGGAATGCTCAAACATTTGAAAATGGTTCTACTGTGGACTTATGGTTATCATGTATATTGTCTACTATGGTGTTCATGGCATCTGATACAAACAACTTTGAACAGTTTCCGACAAAAATACAATGATTCTTATGGGAGAACAAAGGACTACCAGGACTGGGTGTTTATATTCTATCATTGCCCATGCTAAGCATGAGTGAGTCAAATGAAATTAAACCCAATAGGAAGAGAACAGCTCTTGGTGGGGCAGGCGCGGCAGCCTGGTCTCCCCGGACGGGCGAAGCATGTCGCCCGCCGCCCCCCTTGACTTCCCGACAACGAACAACGCCTCCGAGTACGAGGCCCTGCTCATGTACCTCCGCAAGGCCAAGACTTTTGGGGCCAAACGCATAATCGTCAAAAGCGACTCTCGCCTCATGGCGGGCCACTTCGACAAGTCATTCACAACCAGGGACCCCGAAATGGCTAGGTACCTAGTTGCGGTCCGCGGGGCAGCAAAGCACTTCCTCGGCATCACCGTACAAACCATCCCAAGAGGAAACAATGAAGCGGCTAACGAACTTGCTAAATTGGTCAGCTCCACACAACGCCCCCCGCCGAACATCTTCTACAAGGTACTGCGCGCGCCTTCGACCGCGCCAGAAGCACAAGGGGCGGCGCGCGGGTCGAACCCCGTCCTTCTCATCAACGAAACCGACTGGCGAGATGCCATCACCAAATACCTAAAAGGCGAAGAGCCAGAGGACCCGATCGAGGCGAAGCGCCTCTAGCACCGTACCTGGAACTACTGCATCGTAGATGGCTTACTGTACAAAGGGGGCATTTGCGCCCCCTGTTGCGGTGCATATAGCGAGAGGAAGGCCAATCCCTCCTCCGAGCAATTCACTAGGGGCCCTACGCGTGCATCAAGCGCCCTGAGGCCTTGTCACAAGGGTCATTTGCCAAGGCTTATACTGACCAACAACGCTCCACGACACACAAGACCTCGTCCAACGCTGCTAGGGATGCCAGTGGACCGGCCGCAGCCCTAAGGGACCACCGGTTCCACTGCAACCCCGACCCCTCTCTGGCCATTCGCGTAGTGGGGGCTCAACATCATCGGCTCATTCCCGGCGGCCAGGGGCAACTTTCGCTTCGTGTTTGTCGCCATTGAGTACTTCTCGAGATGGATCGAAGCGGAGCCCGTAGCAAAAATCAACGCCGCGGCAGCCCAACGGTTCGTATGGAAAAACATCATCTGCAGATACGAGGTGCCGCGCGACATCGTCACTGACAACGACACCCAATTCGACTCTGCACGCTTCAAAGCGCTCGTACCGCGCGACATCATCACTAACAACGACACCCAATTCGACTCTGCACGCTTCAAAGCATTCTGTGAAGGCCTGGGAACAAACATATGCTTCGCATTAGTAGGGCACCCCGAGTCCAATGGAGCGGTCGAACGAGCCTACAATAGCCTACTAGCAGGGCTAACCAAACGCCTCGTTGGCGTGCTGAAGGGCCTCTGGCCCGACGCCTACTCGAGCCACGGGATTCTCACCATTCAAACTCCTCTTCGGCGACGAAGCAATGACCCCAGGCGAGCTCGCCGCGAAGTCCCTCCACACCAGGGCAGACTGCGGAGTGTCCCTGGAGGCCTGGACCTTCTCAAGGAAAATCGCATACAGACCATAACCACCATGACAAGATATGTCGTGGGCGTCGCGGCAACATACAACAAGGTCAGGATCCGCCGCCTCGCGTCGAGCAACATGGTGCTTAAACGAGTCGCGCATCCTGCAACCATGGGCAAACTAGAGTCCCAAATGGAAAGGACCATACTACATCGCGACGCCGGAGGGACAACAATTGGACCACACGTGGAACGCCTAGAGACTCCGCAAATTTTATCCCTAGGGTCGCTCACTTGTAAAAACCCGGCTCTCAGCTACGCCCGGAGTATCGTCGCCCCGCCTTTTTAAAGCGGTGGAGGCATGTACGAAGGCCTGTGTACAACTTTGAACGACAATTTTCAAATTATTACTTGCATGCTTATTACTATTTATGAAATGCTACGTTAAAGGTTGATACCTATCTATGCTAAAGTTGATGATTATTATTTTCCATTCCTTGATTGTTGACAATTGCTATCCCTCGTCACCCTAAGGATAACTATTATATGAGTAAAACCTTGTTGGATAAGTAAACATGATTATAGGTTGTGCTTAGACATTGCTTAGTAAGTGAACATGAAATGGAACACAAACATTGTTACATCAAGAACTGGATACCATTGAATCATAGTGTGGTAACATGGGTTGTCTCTGGAAACAGAAAAATGTATTTGTAAATGGTTGAGACTTGGACGAGTGGTTGGTACAAGATCGATGCAGCGTGCACGCAGTGGGTTTGTGGTTTGTCTCGCCTGAGTCGAATAAGGATCGAATGATGTGTTCCCTTCTAAACTATTAAACCGTACAACCAAATGTCTAGTATGGGATAGACTTGGCCGATTACTTTACTTGGCTTCGTCGCGAAGACCCGCGCCCCTATATTATTATTATGACAAGAAGGGCAACAGATCCCCAACAACGAAGGGTCCCTCATTAAGATGTCCTGAGTAGAGGTACATTGTGGGAGGTCGCCCATAAGCGGGCACTGTCTCAAGCGTTGAGGGGTTTCACCCTGCAGAGTGGGTTCCAGTGTTAGTGCTGGGGATTGGAAAAGCTTTGTTATGATCATCTTCGTCGCATGCCTATGGAAGCGTGTCTTGGCCGACATTATGAATTGATTCTATCTTGTGGGTAAAATTGTATAACCCCTACAGAGTGTATCTTAAACCTATTCGAATAGTCGTATCCCCGGTCATGGACATTATGAAGAAAGTCACACATGGTGGTTGTAAACGGAACATGCCAGTTTAAGCATGATCACCGGATTGGAGACTTATTGGTAAAGTATGAAAGTGATGAAATGTACGACATGTCGGTTTAAGCATGGTCGCCGGATTTGAGATATGCTATATTGCATAATGGTTGTGATTTGCAACATGCTGGTTTAAGCATGGTCGCCGGATTTGAGATATGATATATTACATAAGGGTTATGGTTTGCAACATGCCAGTTTAAGCATGGTCACCGAGGTTGAGACATATTGGTTAAGAGACGTGACATGCTGGTTTAAGCATGGTCACCGCGACGTGGATCATGTGGGTAAACATGGCCAAGATAATAATTGCTTATACAAAAGAAACCTTGGATTTGAAGTCAAACATGCTAAGTCATAGGATTGGAAAATAGTTATAGTATTTGAGCAAATAGGCTTTGTGCTAAAACAAACGTAAAACCCTCCTCGGTAAGCCTTGCATCTATATAATTGCACCTATTGTGAGGGCTTGCTGAGTACCTATGTACTCATGGTTGTTCAAATATGTGGATTCAGATTATGAAGCTAAAGATCCGGTGTACGGATATTTCTATGCATCCGGCTATGGAAACGATGATAACTAGATCCTAGCCACAGTCAGTTGCCTATGGCAATGCATGGAGGCCGCACTATTATGATGTTTTTTCTGCTGCTACTACTCAAATTCTGCTGCTACTCTGTACTTTGAATTACTTGGCATGTCGGCCCGTTATGTTAACATTTGGCCTTAAGGCCTATTCACACTGTTATGTAATAATTAATTACTCTTTATGTAATTGTTGTATGGATATGATATTCGCCAATATCTGAACTGTGTGAGCTAGCTACTAATCATAAGACTAGCTTAGAATACATAGAGGATTCCAGATGCAAATCCAAGTCCACACATTTAGCTGGGTGGTAAAAGATGGAAGGGTCAGCATTTGGCAATGCTGCATCCTGATGTGAGTGAAGGTTGCTTCATGTAATAGCTGGGCTTAAACTGTTACTCTCTTGGTTTCATTTTAGTGAAAATGGACCGGGGCTTTGCCATAGCTTCTAAAAAGGTTTAGTGGTCAAACATGGAATTGTGCAATGATCCTTTCTTTAGATGTCAAAATTATAAAATAGCATAAGATAGTACTGTAAAGACTAGCAAACACTCAGGGTACCCAGCTAAAGCAATCTTATTATACAACAGTCATACATGAATGTATTTACACATTAACTTCTTGTTGTGTCATACAACAGGAATTAAGGTAATATTTGGATGGGCCATAAAAGATTCATCGCATTCCCTTGGGGACTTCCTGGCTACAAAAATTTATTACTGGATGGAACACAACCCCTAAATACACAGATACTACGCCCATCGCGAACATTATTTAGTGAGTTATCCGACCGATGCATCCCTTTACTTGACCAAATCTATAGTCCCATCAGGAAATGACTAGACTAACCCTCACATTTAAATAATCGGTTATAATCTGATGAAGTTACAAAAATCCACATGCATGTATTAGTCCACCACGTCACTTTTATTCAAGGGGAATCATTTTGCAACCAATAAAATCAAAGAAAATTGCAATAACAAGTATTAAAATGAATACAGGAAGGAGGTAGAAAATTTATACCCCAGGGGAACTCCTTGTTGCGGATGTGCAGATACGGGTACGCCTGCAACAGCACAAACAAAAAAGAAAGACCACACGTCAGATTCATATCACAGCTAATCCAAACTTGAAGAAACGAGGGAGGAGATCTGACCGGCGGCTCCTCGTGGTGGGGGTGGCCCTTGGAGAGGTTGTACGCCGCCAGGAGGGTGCACGTCACGATAGCGACGTAGGTGATCTTCTCCCACTTGGCCGTCTCGTCTGCGAGAAAGATCAAACGCAAAATCCAAACCCAAATCAAGAACCGATGGGGAGTCCACGAAAAGGGAGGAGGATTCGCGAGGGCGTGGTGTTGTACGGACAGGCGTCGTCGTGGACGGAGGAGGACATGCCGCGCCTCGCCGGGGCGGCTGCCTTGGCGCGCGCCGCCAACGAGCGTAGGCCGGATCTCGCCGCCGCCGAAGCCATGGGTGGTGGTGCCGCTGGTTTGGGGGAACGGGAGGAAAATGAGATTGGTTCGTTCCGCGGTCTCCCCTTCTCGCTGCGTGGGCGTGGCTGACCAGACGCGTAGGTGCGCGTGCCGTTTTTAGCCTGCTCGTTTTGGTGGGCTTAACAGTTGGTGGCCTTCTAGTTGGGCCCGTTGGCTGGAGATTCGTGGGCGCAATTTGAACTTTTTTTTAGGATAAGCTATGCCCCGCGTGCGTCGATTTGAGAGGGGCCGGACGCCTACACGAGCGAGCTGCACTTTCTCGCCATGTTCATTCTCTACCACTCGATCTTTATTTATGCCTAATATGCATGCTCCTTTTCCTTTTGAAGTTTTCTTGTTTGCACCGAGCCACACTTTCCCACTATGTTTATTCTCTACCACTCGTTCTTTATTTATGTGTTCTTTATTTATGCCTACTATGCCTAGTCTTTTCCCTTTTGAAGTTTTCTTGTTTGCACGTTCGGTCGTTACGTACAACCCCAACTTGGCCGTGTCTTATCTCTCGCTGAGCCGTCATCGTTCGCACTCACGATCCACCCTGTGCGGCAACAATGGTAGAGGTGTGGCCTCCCAAGCACCGTGGTGTGGGAGTAAGAAGTATTGAGCGTCACAGTCTTATTTGAGCTCACGGGTGGGCGTCACTATATCCTCCTCCGAGCTCCCAAGTCAGTGTTGTCGCTGCCTCCTCTGATCTTCTAGGTGGAAGCAGCTGCCGGCGCTAGGTGAAGATGCCTAGTGTCCTCTCCCTGTGCGTGCCGCCGCCGCCATCCGAGGCCAAGGCCGGTTAGTATCAAGAATTTATTGCAGCAATCCAGATTTTTTGTTGGAATAGGTGATTTGAAATATTGGGTATGTATCCTTTGAATGCTTCAGTAACAAATTCTTAAACTGGAATTTTGTTTCAAAAAATTTCCGTTATTGTAACTTTTTGCTAATTGTTGCGCATGTTAGTCTCAAGTGTTGCGTCGTTCGTCACTTTTTTTGTTTCAAACTTTTTTTTTGTTGCACTCATTGGATGTGTTGTTGCACTCGAGATTTGGCGTGCTGCCCCTATGATGGAAATAAAAACAGGGGCATTTGTTGGTTTTTAGGCGAAGGGTTGGTTATTTGTTACACGCCCGGTGTTCTTTTGTTGCACCACGAAATATTGTAGTCCTTTCAAAAATGTTACAACAATTATTTTCAAATGTTGGCACTATTATTTTCGAATGTTGTTATATTGTAACATCGAAATTTGTTTGATCGGGATATTTGAACTAGTTTTAAAGCGTTGATAAGTTCTATACTAATGGTTTCATGCATTTTTGAATGATAATATGATTTTTTTTCCCCAATCTTTTTTCTTGGCAATGTATTGTTATCTGTGTATTTTGTTACATAAACAAATTAAAATTGTTGCACAAATTATATACAAATGTTACACCCGAGCGTACCATGAAACCGTCCAGCGCGGTTGCTCCTCTCTTTTTTAATCACAGTCTAGAAAATAACACTTGCGAGGAATATTGTTCGCGGTTTACATCCTTGTGCAGTAACACTTCTTGTCACATCTAAATATCTAATCATAACTGACAATATGGCTTTAAATCTATAGCAATGTGTCAAAAAAAACTCAGCACAATGATATTGCTAGTCTGCAAAACGTGTTGAAGGGGGAGGAGACTGCGTGGAAACCGACGGGAACGACGCCACGAAGTCGTCGAACCCGTCGTCTCCACCGGCGTGGCACAACGCCGGAGCAGCCACGTCCATGTGGCTCGGTGACAGGCGCTCCAGGAGCTCGCCCCGCTCGCCCTCGAGCCACTGCACCACCCGGCGCATGCCGGGGCGCGCCGCAGGCAGCCGGTGCGTGCACAGCAGCGCAAGCTTCAGGAGCGTCTCGGCCTCGCCGGCGTCGTACTCCCCGCCCAGCCTCGTGTCAACCGCGTCGGTGATCGCCCCGGACCGCCACGCCTGCAGCACCCAGTCCACGAGCACGACCCGCTCTCCGTCTGCCGCGCGCGGCTGCACTGGCCGACGCCCGCACACGACCTCCAGCACGAACGCGCCGAACGCGAACACGTCGCTGCCCGTGGTGGCCTGGCCGGTGCGCGTCAGCTCCGGGTCGAGGTACCCCATCGTCCCGACGATGGTCGTGGTGCTCGGCTCGGCGCCGTGGTCGTACAACCTCGCCATGCCGAAGTCGCCGAGCCGCCCGTTCATGTCGGAATCAAGCAGCACGTTGCTTGCCTTGATGTCGCGGTGAATCACAACCTGCTCCCACCCATCGTGAAGGTAGAGTAGGCCGGACGCGGCGCCTTTGACGATGTGAATCCTTTGTGCCCATTTTAAGGCAGGTTTACCTTCGCCGTACAAATACTTGTCAAGGCTACCATTTGTCATGTAGTCGTACACCAACAGGAGCTCTCCTTTACGCCGACAATAGCCGAGCAAGTGCACCACATTGCGGTGCCTGAGCCGGCCTAGGCTCACAATCTCGGCGATGAACTCTCGCATCCCCTGCTTGGAATCATGACAAACTTTCTTGATCGCGACATCCACACCGGACCCTGGCACGGCACCCTTGTAAACCTTCCCAAATCCCCCAACGCCAAGCAGCATGTCATCGTCAAACCCGCCGGTTGCCTTGTACAAGTCCTTGTACGCGAACCGGTGCGGTCCGAACTCGACCTCCCAGTCTTCCATCAGCTCAACATACATCCTCCTCTTCCTCCTAAGCAACAAGATCACACCAATAGCAGTTAGCACTGTTACAGATAGGCTCAGAGGTACCCAAATCGCCACGGCCTTGGATTTGATTGGTGTGACCGTGACAGGAGGGAGCTTTGGCAACTTCTTGTAGTCCAGTTCTGGCGCCATGCCAGAGAGGTTAAAGCTCCAGCCAAGAACGTAGTGGGACGTCTTGTACGAGCCGGTCGACGACGAGAAGCCGACGTACATTTTGTCCAACAACAGCGAGGAGAGATTCGTCCTGACGGACAGGAGGGGCCTCGTCGGCTTCGGCTTGGGAACTTGGCACAACGTGACGTCGAGGCGCGCGCCGTTCGCGTCGTACTCCACCCACACCTGCATGGCGCGGCGGCTTGTCAGGCTCAGGTTCTTGAACGAGCCGCCGGGCGTGTAGTACCCCGCCGTGCTCGCGTTGACCGAGACCAGCCCGTTCACGTCGACACCGACGTGGTTGTCGTCGATGTCCTGGAACTCCGGCGTGTCTATCGTGTCGAGCTCGACCGCGAGGAGGTGGCTGGTGGAGTCGCCGTTGGTGGTGCTGTTGAAGAGGCCCAGGTACTCGGCCGCGGCGGCACCGGAGAAGTCCCTGGTTGGCGAGATGGCGAAGGCGATGCCATGGCCGGCGAGGTCGGTGAACGACGCCATGATGCCGAAGACGAACGTGGCCGAGAAAGAGCGGACGCCTCCACCGGTCGCGTTGCGGAAGCTGAACGGGGTGGGGTAGAACGCATGGCCTTTCGCGTCGGTCGTGCCGTCAGTTAACCGCAGGAGGCCGTCGGGCGTGACGGATGCGACGCCATCCAGCGCGAGCCCCCCGGCGCCGGCGAACCCGTCATAGGTGAACTCGTCGACGGCATTGGCGGCTGCAAGACTGAGCAGGATGAGGAGAAGAATCTTTGCAGGGTGCATGGTCGCTCAGGAACCGTTCTGTAACTAATCCATTGCAGCTTTTTGTTAAGCTTTTCGGTGGACGTCTGGCGGATTTAGCGTGCTTGACCAGTCGTGGAAATATGCATTTCAGGGTATTTATTATCTTATTAAAGGAGACTAAAAAAAACCACCTAGTTCACTCTCAGTGTCTAAATTCCGACGTTAATCGATGAAAAAAGAGATAGATCTAGACCGTCGATTGTAGTGGATCCAACATGTTATACTGTTATTGTCACCTCAATAACATGTATAACATGTGCAAACACTTGAGACTAACATCAGTAAAAGCAAAAAGCTTGTATCTTTTTTTTTTGTTGCTAATAGACAACGACTAAAACAAACATACCAGTATCAGTGAAGATGAGATATTATCACGGTTAGTGAGGAAGCCACAACGTTGAGTTGGCTAACATCGAAAAAGAGGAACAATCGACATGAGAGAAGAGAACATCGAGCATGTATAACATCATGCATGCGTATATACATGCATGCATCCGTACGAATAGAAGCGTGGACATACAAAGGCAGAGGAACAAAAAAGTTTGGAGTAGAGATGACGCAGTCGTAGAGAATAGGCTTGGGGTCACCAGAGAGAGCGTGACACATATACCCAGCTGGGATCGGCGACGGTTGCATGTGTATACGTGTTGATATCGCAATGACTAGCATTAAGTAATAATTGGGGGAGAAGTAGAAAATAACTATATGATAAATTATTGTATTAAAAAGGATAGCAATTGAGAGGGATCGATCAAGATTTAGATTTTACTGTTGGAGGTTGAAGCAAAAAAAGTTATAATAATGAGAAGAGATATAAAACATGCGGTTTGGTGGGCAGCTGGTGTGTAAAGGAAGATAAGTTCAAGGTATGTCGTCTATGGTGCATCGGTGTATATGTGAGCAAGGTACTGTAATACCATGTAAACTAATAAGATAATTTGTCGCACACATAATCAACGCTTTGCTTGAGATTAAATAGAGGTACATGTGCGTGTATACAATTTATAAAAATGTAACTAATTACTAATAGAGTAAGAATAGGAGCATGCAGCTAAATGATTTATGTATGATGGAGAGTAATTAGTTTCTAAGAACCCTAACAACTTATTATGCTCAATACTTTTCTTCCATCAAAGCTCATACTTCAATTATGTCTCTTATGTTGTTTTTTCATTTAAACTTTTATTGTCATTTCCATTGTTTATGATATCTTAAAAATGTAAATAGCCTACAAAAAACGTAAATATATTCTCAATCATGTATACAAACTTCAAAACAAATCTAGTCACGCAAATGCGCCGGCCACCTGCTAGTTATATATATTTAGAAGCTTCCAAAAAGTCCGATGAAAGAATTCGTTATCGAAAAATGGTAATCTGCCAACTTTGCTATCTCTCTTTGTCAATGCTCTACTGTTGTATTTCAGTTGTTCTTGACTCGGAGACTGGAGTACACGGCGAGTTCTTGACGGGGCAAATAATTTGAATCCCGCCGAATCAACAAACAGTTTTTTTTTTTTTGAATGAAGGAAGTCCATGCAAGGACTGAGATTGACTGGTTGCAAATGTGCCCTCTCAATGGTGTATATATCTACATGCACTATACATGCAATCCACAACGATGGCATATTAATTTGTCTGAGCGTATATTGACTGGTAAGTGGGTAACCACTCTTTCAGGTTTCTTTACCTACATGCTTGTGTTTGCCAACTTATGAATATTCTGGTTATGAATAGCATTTGTATTCATTATGAGACTAATAGATCAATATATATACAAGTACAGGGTGATATATATACAAGGAACCTCTTATACAACGGGGAAAAGATATATACATCTAACACCTCCCTCAAACTTATGGTGGATCAACAACATTAAGTTTGGAGAGATAGAAGTTGTGCTGAGCTCTGGTCTGCGCCTTTGTGAAGAAGTCTGCCACCTGAAGTTCCGAAGGCATATATTGAAGAGCAACAATCTGGTCATGTACCTGTGTCCGTATGTAGGAAGCATCAACACCAATATGCTTTGCAAGCTTATGCTTCACCGGGTTGGTAGCAATGCTAATAGCTCCTGTACTGTCAGACGAAAGAGGAGTGGGTGCTGAAATAGAAACACCAAAATTCTCAAGTAACCACCATAGCCAAGTAACCTCCGCAGTCAATAAAGACATAGCTCGCAACTCAGCCTCAGCACTCAAACGAGAAATTGTTGTCTGCTTCTTAGTCTTCCAAGCAATGAGAGAACCACCAAGAAAAACACAATAAGCAGAGATAGACCGGTGATCAGAGTGATCACTAGCCCAGGTGGCATCAGAATATGCCTGAAGCTGTAAAGAGCTGGAGCGAGGGAAAAACAGATGATGAGTGATGGTTCCACGAAGATATCGTAGAACACGAAGAAGATGACTATAGTGGAGCTAAGTGGGAGCAGAAACAAACTGACTCAAGATATGCACAAGGTACGAAATATCTGGACGAGTGACACCTAGATAAACAAGACTCCCAACAAGGTAACGATAGCGAGTAGAATCAGCAAGAGGCTCGGGCCGAAGATGAACATTAAGCTCCATAGAAGTCTCAGTGGTGTGCTGATCAGTAAGAGAAACACGATCAAGAAGATCCTGAATATACTTTTCTTGGGACAGATAGAAACCCTTAGGTGTAGAAGCAACCTCAACTCCAAGAAAGTAGCGAAGAGGCCCAGATCAGACATGAGAAACTGCTCATTAAGACGCTCCTTTACAAAGGTGGTGTATTGAGAATCATCTCCAGTAATGATCATATCATCAACATATAAAAGGAGAAGCGTCCGACTACGAGGCGAAGTGTGAATAAAGAGAGCAGGATCATGAGCACTGGCAGAGAAACCAGCTGCAGTGACAACAGAAGAGAAACGATCAAACCAGGCACGAGGAGCTTGCTTGAGGCCGTAGAGAGATCGGCGAAGGCGACAAACCATACCCTCCGGAATAGAATACCCCGGTGGTGGCTGCATATAAACCTCTTCACATAGCTCACCATTGAGAAAGACATTCTTGACATCAAGCTAAGAGATGGACCATGCCCGAACAAACGCCACAGCAAGAAGAGTGCGAACAATGGCCATGTGAGCCACATGAGCAAATGTCTCATCATAATCACGACCATACTCTTGTTGAAAACCACGTGCCACAAGACGAGCCTTGTAGCGCTCAAGAGAAGTATCAGAGCGGGTCTTAATCTTGTAGACCCACTTACACGTGATAGGAGTAACATGCGCGGGGAGAGGGACAAGATCCCACGTACCAATACGCTTAAGGGCAGCAATCTCCTCTGCCATCGTATGCTGCCACTCCTAATGAACAACAACATCACGATAAGAAGTCAGTTCGGCAAGAGCCGCTAAACAAAAGCGCGCAGGAGGCCAAATAGACTGGCGATCACGAAGGGCATATCAAGAGGAGGCCGAAGAAGATGAACCATCAGAATAAAATGGTGCATCAAAAGAATCCTCAACTCACGGATGACGAGTGCAGTAGAGAGGATAGGAAGGATGAAGGCCGGGAGGAGCCTCTTGAGAGGGTGGCGGGAGCGAAGGAGAAGGTGAAGGAGGAACCGAAGTGGCCAAAGGCTGTGATGGAAGTGTGGTGACTATGGGAGTGGCAGGAAAAGTCAGAAAAGAAAGCGGCTCGACAAGCGATGCTGGAGTGGTGGAAGGAGAAGAACGAGACTCATAAAAAATGACGTCCCGAGAAACCCGCATCCGTCGGCTAACAGGTTCCCAACAACGATATCCCTTATGCTTAGCACTATAGCCCAGAAAAACGCACTCCACGGACTAAGCAGTCAACTTGGTGCGCTCACGAAGGGCAAGAAGAACATAGCACACACATCCAAAGAGACGAAGACTAGAATAGTCAGGAGTCTTGCCACAGAGACGCTCAACTGGGATCCCACCTTGAAGAACAGAAGAAGGATGAATATTAATCAGGAAAGTGGCAGTAGAAACAGCCTCAGCCCAGAAGTATAGTGGGACAGCAGAAGCAAGCATAAGAGCACAGGCTGTCTCAAGAAGATGATGATGCTTCCGTTCAGCCACACCGTTCTAGGCATGAGCACCAGGGCAAGAAAACTGAGAGAGAGTGCCCTGCTCAGCAAGAAAACCACGAAGGACTCTTGACAAGTATTCCCTAGAAGAGTCAACATGAAAGACACGAATAGGATAATCAAACTGAGTACGGATCATGGTATCAAAAGTCTTGTAGATAGATAAAACCTCACTACGAGATGACATAAAGTATATCTATGTGTGGCAAGAAAAATCATCAATAAAAATTATATAATATCGATGACCTCCTTTTGAAACAAAAGGTGCCGGACCCCATACATCAGAATGAACAAGATCAAAAGGACGCTGTGACACTGACTCACTGGAAGGATAAGGAAGTTGAAGCTGTTTACCAAGCTTACAACCCTGACAATTTAGAGAAACATCACCAGACATAGACCCTAAAAGACCACGACGAAGTAAAGAAGCTAGACGTGATCTACAAAGATATCCCAAACGATGATGCCACTGAGCAAAAGACGCAGTGGAGGATGCAGCAGAAGTGGCGATGACAGTGGAGGCGACAAGACTGGCAGGGGCAGCGGAAGGAAGACGAAGCCAATCAAGCTCCCAGAGACACTATGAGTCAAGGCGGCGAGGGACAGTACCAACCAGAGTCCCTGTGCGTCGATCCTGAATATAACAAGAATCAGAATCGAGAATAACACGACAACCATGATCAGTGAGCTAACCGACAGATATGAGCTGCATGGTTAGTTTGGGAACATGAGAAACAGTAGGAATATGAAAAGAGAAATTCGAAAGAGTGCCTCGTCCTGCGACAGAAAGGGGGGGTACCATTTGCTATCTGAACAGTGATAGGAGTAGCTAAAGGACGAATAGAAGTGAGACTGGTGGAATCAGATGTCATATGAAAGGAAGCACCAGAGTCAAGAATCCAAGGTGAGATACCTGAGGAAGAAGTAGAAGGTGGTTTCTCACTAGAATTCTGTGCAACAAAACCAACAGAACCGGATGGTGTAAGAGCAGCCATGCGACGCAGCAGTGTGAGAAACTCCTAAGAATCAGAAACACCAGGGCTCCTCTGAGAGGAGGAACCACCAGTTCCCTGTGGAGGACGGCCACCAGGACGTAAATCTTTCTTCTTCTTGTAGTAGTTCTGCTATACATGTCCATCCCTGTTGCGGTAAGTGCAGTGTAGTTCTCTACCAACAGCAGCTGACACTGGTGAAGGCACCACTTGTGAAGGATCGTAGTTGGAGACGTAGCAGGTGTAGGAACTAGAGAAGCTGCCAGAATCTAAGGAAACGATAGTGACAGCAGCAGACCTGCAACACGAAGGCGAATCTCCTCAGTACGAACAGCAACAAGGGCCTCCAACAAGGTCACACGAGGGTGGCGTGCCAGCAACTGAGCACGAATCTGCTCATACTTAGCCCAGAGACACGTCAAGAAGTCGTAGATACGACGAAGCTCCAAGTGAGACTGCTGACGCTGACAACACTGACACGTGTGGCAAACATCCGGTCCCAAAGAGTCAATCTGACGTCATACCGCAGATAATTGGGCATAGAACTCATCCACAGTAGCATCTCCCTGCTGTAGCGACTACTCCTGACACACGATAGAAAAATACAACGAATCATCATACGACTCGTAGTGGTTGCGCAGATGTGTCCACATCAACTGTGCTGAAGCCAAACCAACCACATCCCCTGTTAGATTAATCTTGTTTTGGTATTATTAGTTTCTAAGTTTAGAATTGTGAGTCCGTTTCTATTTTTCAGTTGGAGTCCATGTCCGAGTAGCATATGCATTAGAAACCGAGTTAGATACTGAGTCCTTGTACTGGTCTACGATCAGCCTTTATAAGGGGATGCCTATGTGAGTTCTTTTGTAACGTTAGAGGCAAAGCAATACAATGTGGAGTTAAGCAATAGAAGATGTGAAATTAAGAGTTTCACGTGAAGTCAAGGAGGCAGCTTTTGCCAAGCCCAAAGTATCACGTGGAGACCAGAAGCGTCGCTTTTGTGCATAGGAGCAGGGGTGCTACTTGGAGGCAGAAGACGGATCACGTCAAGGGAAAGGCCAGTCGATCTCCACGAGGAAAATTCTGAGCAATTTCTTTTCAGCAAGAAGCAGAAACAATGCAAGCATAGAAGGAAAGTTCTAACAAGTGGTATCAGAGCCATGACAAAGGATGCTTGACCCTGGTGTAGCTTGGTGGCATGGCGGCACGGCAGCGCGGCCAATGGAGCGGCAGCGTGGGCGCTGTTACGACGCAAGAGCGGCATTGCACGACGGAGCGGTGGGCTCCCGTAGCGCACGGCAGGAGTGCGCAGACGGCGCTCAGTAAGGCACACAGGGCGCAGGGGGACGGCGAGTCCCACGTAGATGAAGGGTGCGGCGTGCACGAAGTTGGCGCAGGTGGCGCAGCATGTAAAGCCTCGAGAGGTCCAGACGGTGCACAGTAAGGCGTGCAGGGCGCTGCAGGGGGCGGTGAGTCCCATGCACATGAAAGGCGCGGCATACATGAAGTTGGCACAGGAGAGAGAGGCGGTGTAGCCTCAGCTAAGATATACGAGGGGAAGTGGACAGATTTGGTCCAAGAGAGAAGAACGGGAAGCTTAGGTAATGATGAAACCGAGGTGGTCGTGGGAGCAGTGCTCCACCCAGTGATCGTGGGGAGCAGTGCTCCAGCCCGAACGGCGTGCAAGGAAGGACGAGTTCAGTCCAGGTGCGAGGCGCGGCAAGCGTTGGTTTGTGCATGGCTCAGGATGGAGCAAGCACATGTGGTAGGGCGGTATCGACCCAGGAAAGAACGGCGTACAGGAGTGCAGGTAAAAGAGGAAGGCTTGGAAGTGCACATAAGAGAGAAGATCAGCGTGATCAAAGTGAAGAAACAAGATTAAGGGGGTGATTGTTAGATTAATCTTGTTTTGGTATTATTAGTTTCTAAGTTTAGAATTGTGAGTCTGTTTCTATTTTTCAGTTGGAGTCCATGTCCGAGTAGCATATGCATTAGAAACCGAGTTAGATACTGAGTCCTTGTACTGGTCTACGATCAGCCTTTATAAGGGGTTGTCTATGTGAGTTCTTTTGTAACGTAAGAGGCAAAGCAATACAATGTGGAGTTAAGCAATAGAAGATGTGAAATTAAGAGTTTCACGTGAAGTCAAGGAGGCAGCTTTTGCCAAGCCCAAAGCATCACGTGGAGACCAAAAGCGTCGCTTTTGTGCATAGGAGCAGGGGTGCTACTTGGAGGCAGAAGACGGATCACGTCAAGGGAAAGGCCAGTCGGTCTCCACGAGGAAAATTCTGAGCAATTTCTTTTCAGCAAGAAGTAGAAACAATGCAAGCATAGAAGGAAAGTTCTAACATCCCCAGTGAATTGCACCTCCATGCTAGCAACCAGAATAGCCGAAGCACGAGCATCCTCATCAACCCATGTCTTATAGGCAGCATACTGAGTCTGAAAAGTCTCCATAGCATCCTCAAAAGCATCAGATGCCTCCTTACGAACATCTTCAAAAGTAGTCTTCGGGAACACAAGCTCAGTAGGTGGAACATGGCGAGGCGGGCAAGGCAACTCGTCGGTAAGAAAATTCCAAAGGCGCTAACCACGCATGTGGAGACACATGTGCTGAAACCAGTCCTGATAATTAAGACCATCGAAGATCACCGGGTAGCGAGGAACGAAATCAGTACCCATTGGTAGGCGGCGCTGGACGGCGCGGCGACCAAGACAACGACGTCTAACAAGCGGCGCTGGATGGCGCGGCGGTTAGAACGACGTTTTTTTTTTATTATTTTTTAACTCACGGAGTCACGGGCCGGCTCAATTAAAACTCGGCCCACAAGAGCCTTCAGCTCTCACGAAGAGTAACGCACACGCTGGGTGAGGGAACTAGGGTTCCTCCACGGCGGCGGCGGCGATGGCTTTACAAGCATAGCGACGCAGCGGTGGCGTGTGGGGACTGGCGGCGCGAAAGGCGTCCCATGGCGGCGGCGGCTTGATAGGTCGGATCGATGGCGGCGCGTCGCGGAGGACCCAATGAGCGAAGTGACCAGCGGCGGCGCGGGCATCACGAAGCGACGATGCGGGCGTCCCCGTGGGCGTGCATGCTTCCCGAGGGGCGACGGTGCGAGCGGCCCAAGCGGCGGCAGCTGAACTCCCAGGCGGCTCCTCGGAGACGCGAGAAACCAGGCGGAAGAGGCACAACCGAGCTCGGGCGGCAGAGAAGGCGCTCGATGAAGAACCGCAGTGACGGCGGCGATGAAGACGTCGTCGGCTCTAGAGCAAGACGAACTCTAGCCAACCAGGCAACGACAGGAAACAAGCGAAGCGACGGGCAAAACCAAGTGGCGGCGACGACTGGAAAAAGAACCAGTGGCGGCGGCGGCTTGGCAAAGAAAACTCTAGGTACGCTCTGATACCATGTTATGAATAGTGCTTATATTCATTATGAGGCTAATGAGCCAATATATATACGGGGAAACCCTTATACAACAGGGAAAAGACATATACATCTAACAATTTTATCTTGAGTTCAATTTTGATTTCTTCTATCTAGCTGGAATTTGCTCTATGATTAAACTTTCATGTCTATATTCTTCCAACTTAGAAGCTTTAGTTTTTTTTGGGTGTTATATCAGACTTGCCCACTCTCGAAGTGTCAATGGATTGGTTGTATCTCAAGTCTGAATTCTGACATACAAATTTATGAAACATGGACTGCTATTTTGCATTTTGCTTGAACTATGGATTTTGAAGCTTCTAGCTGTCTCTGGCTCAGGCAAAACTCTACAGACGAAAATTCTTCCTTATGATGTGCCCTAGCTCCGTAAATTTCATCGTACTCTTGGAGATCATTTGCTTTCATTTTTTTATCAATGAAATTGCTACCTCGGTAAAGAACCGGAGACTGTCTTGGTTCGTGGACAACTTAACCGCTCCATAATCCAGAGTCCGGACTACAGAGTAATGGGCCGGTATGTATGGCTGCAGTTTATTGGGCCGGCAGCGGTAGAACAGGAAGTTCACTGACGTACGTTGTAACAGGCACTACCAGAAGGTACGGCACGCGGGGCCGCGGGCACAAGCGTGAACGAACTGTTTGTCTCAGAACTGTGGATCCAAGATATTGACAAATTCTGTCCGTGTAACAATATTGGGATAATTGATTATTTGTAACTACAAAAAATAACCTTTTAGGATTTGTCACTCCAAACAATACAATCTATAATTTGTCACTCCAAATATTAGTTGTTTAACAATTTGTTATTTTGGCCTTTTAATGATATTTCTTATGTTTCCCCCCTTTTTCTCACGTGAAATGACCTTACTGTCCATCTCTAATGTGCAAAGCCCGACGCCTCTGTCTGGCTCGACCATGTCGCTCGACACAGGCTCTTCCTCTGGATCCCCTTCTTCTGTGCTTCTTCCCTATCGCTAGAGCCGAGTCTGGGTGGCGAATATCCCATGCAGGATGAGATGACTCATTTTTCTTTAACCGACCAATAATGGTGATGTTGCATGGGTGATAAGATGGGTGCAATGCACAGACCACCAATAAATGAATCGCATGACTAATATTGCTTCCCTTTCATGGATCTCACTTCCGTCTCAAAAAGGAACTAGTATATGGAGTTACAAAATAAAATGTTCAATTTTGGACTTCCTAAATACTCTCAAGACTATAAATACATAATTAATACAATCTGGTCCATAACAACGCCGGCAGGACCTGTCTTTGGGTGACAACACATCTTTGGTCTTTTTCTGAAGCTAGGGGCAGTAAGGTATTTTCACGTGGGAAAAAAGGAAGAAAACATAAGAAATGTCATTAAAAGGCCAAAATGGTAAATTATTAAACAACCAACATTTGAAGTGGCAAATTATAGATTGCATTGTTAGGAGTGGCAAATCCTTGAAGACTATTCTTTGCAGTGGCAAATAATCAATTATCCCAACAACATTCCAAGCTTCCCAGTGTTAAAGAAATCGGATCCAGGGCGGCAGTCTTGACCCACGATGTGCTTATCATCCATCCAGTAGCCTATATAAAGGAGGGAGGATCCCAACCATTGTACTACCGTATACAAAAGAACAATAAAAAGAAGCAAGAAGTTCCCTCATATTTCTGTGTTCAATCTACTATTCTATTCTTATGTTCTTGCATTGTTCTAAGCGATTCTACGCTTGTCTACGAGATAATCGATCGGATTGTACTCGCTAGCGACGGTTCCTCAACACGTTATCAGCACGATCGACTCCAGCCTACTTCTAGGCCTACTCTACTCGGATCGAAATGTAACCGTCGTAACACGACGCTCGTAAATCGAATCACATTTCTAGACCGCTTTTAATTATGCAAATTTGGCTTTCTAGAGTTTTTTTTCTACGGTGCAAATCTGCTCTAATCTACCGTGAGCCGACTTGAAGTCGCCGGCCAAGCCGATCGGTGGGTTGCATGAAAGGGCAGATGACGATTGCACTGTAGAGTATACATCAGGTGAACAGTGCTCGGATGAACACTAAATACAAAAAAAAAACGGGCGTCGGGCTGGTGCCATGTCGTCGTCGGCTACCGCGCGCCGCCCGAGAGCCGACGATCGCACCCGAGCCTCGAGACGGCCACCACCTCTACATATAGCGCCGCCGCCGGCCAAGATCATTGCCCCAAGACAAGCCGCCGCTTCTTAGGCCTCCGCTTCGATCCTCCCCGTAAGAAGTGCTGCTGCGGCCTCCCTCGGTCCTCCCAGACGAGTCTTCTTTGTTAGCCTCACTCGGTCTTCCCAAGACGACCACGTCACGTACATCTTCGCTTGAAGCCCTCTACCTTGCCGCCTCCATGCGGTGCCCACCCCTTGACCGACGCCGACGCGCTCCACGCCGCCGCCATAGCCCACGCCGGCGGCCCGAAGCCGACATCACCTCAAGACGGGCTCCACGCCGCCAAGAATCAAGACGAGGCGCTCCGCCGCCAGCACCGCCGTCTGCATGTGGCCTCAAGGCCACTTAAAGCCGTTGCATCCGCAAACGCGCCGCTAGTCGCCTCGCGCCACCGACCTCGACGGCCGCATTACCTTTTCCCGACCGCATGATAGTTTTGCGCCACTAACGCCGCCAGGTCTTGCGCCGCCAGAAGCGCCACCTCGCCAGCGGAAGCCCTTTGCCATCGCCCGCCGCTGCTGCGGCCTCGGCCGTTGTCCTCATGCGCCACAAAGACGCCTCCGACGCCGGCTCCCACACGCGCTTGAAGCGCCACCGCCACGGGTGAACAAGGGGTAGGGAAACCCTACCCCCCATCCTTTGAACCAGCCAAGTGGACCGGATCGGGCCCAACGCAATGGGCCGTGGAAACGGTCCAGCGGATAAAAAAAGAAAAAAAGAGGAAAAGAAAAAAATCCTAAAATTTGCAAAAAGGCCCTCGAAAATTCTGAAAATTGCGTGAAAATTATCTTAGAACAGAAAATTAGCGGTTTAGCCCTTGGAAAAATTAGAATTCGTTGAAAATTTTTATTCCAGCAGAAAAGGGCCTCGGGAATTCAAATTTTGAAATGGTTTTTGCATTTGAATAATGTTTAACTTTGTTATTATTATTTATATGCACTTTATGTATTATATTTACTGTTTTGATTATATGTGATTGTTTATATTGCTTTTAATCACTGAAAATAGCAGTAAATCATGAAAAATGTATAGAAAAATATGGGAACATTATGAGAATCTTTACACCAATTTTATGCAAATTACCATCAGTAATCTTATGAACTCTTTGCATGAATATGCAGATGACTAGCATTACAAACCGTGAGTTCGAAGAGCTGGCCCAGCATGGCTAAAATTACTTGACTTGGGCATCAGATGTCGAGAACGTACTGGGAGCCAAGAAGTTCTGTGCTGCTATCGAACTTGGCACCTCGAAGGATGCCACTCCAACTGCTAAGGAAAATGGCCAGGCACTTCATTTCCTTAGACACCATCTCTGCCTAACGTTCAAGAATGAGTATATAGCGGAGAAGAATGCATTAGCTTTATGGACCGCATTGAAGAAGCGGTTCGAGAAGCTGAAGTACACCATCCTTCCTCGTGCAGAGCAAGAATAGAACCAACTACGTTTTGCTGACTACATGACCGTGCGGGAGTACAATTCTGCATTGTACAGAATTTGTATCAGTCTTCAGTTCTGTGGTAAGGTAATCACGGATAAGGAGAAGATTGAGAAAACCCTCTCTACCTTTCACCCAAATACGATGCAATCCGCACGCAACTATCGTCAAGACAGGTACAAGGAGTATGTCAAACTTATTAACATCATGCAAGTTGTGGAAGCTCAAGATGAGGTTCCAAGGAAGAACTACATCTCATAGCTGCCTAGTAGCAAAATTGGCCATGAAGTCAATACTAGCAGCTACAAGGTGCGAAAGCCTCACTCCAAGGAAAGAGGCAAGAAGGGTATGGTCATGGATCACAAGACCAAGCAGAATGCTCAAGCCAAGAAGGGCAGAGAAAAGAAGCGCGATGAGAAGCCCTATGGTCAGCAGGACCAAAGTTGCTACAAATATGGCACATGTGGACATTGGTCACGTGTTTGCCGTGAGCCGCAACACGTGATTGATGCTTTCAAGGCTAAGAAGAAGGGCAAAGGACAGCATGAGGCACACCTCGCCATTGCAGACATAGAGGATCCACAGTCATTGGTTGCACCCATGGATATGGACAGCCCAGCAGCAGCCCCCATCACCCCTTCTTTGGACATCGCAACGGTCGTAGTCGTAGTTGTCGAAGAAGAGAAGATGGACATGGAGCAGATTTAGGCAGAAGTTTCTTCATACTTCGTTGATTCGATCTAGTGCACACATTGCACTTAGACTTTTATAGTCGTTTATAGTTTATGGTTGTGATAGAACATTGAATTATTGAATAATGGTTGTAACCTCCAGGAGAGCAAAGCATTAAATTCTTATGATGAGTCCTGTAAGACTTTTTCCCGTATTAATAATAGCAAGTTATGTTCTGTTTTAGAGTATTTTATTTATGTGTGGATTGCTTCCTACCTCATATTAATAAATACTTTATATATCAGAACACGTGTGGAGCCCTATGGAGGAAGTGTGCTTAGCGGATAGCGGCACAATGAATACCATCTTCAGAGAGACGAAGTTTTTTCAGTCGATCAGTAAGAATGCTGGTAGTCTTACGATAATCACAGACATCGATACTTGTATAAAAGGTTCAGGAAGAGCCATAATTATACTCCCGATGGACACAACATTGGTTATTGAAGAAGTCTTGTTGTACCCAGAATTGACTAGAACTCTCTTAAGCTTTAAAAATATTCACAGACGGTTTCCAGAGCCGTCTGAGTTTATGGGTCAGTGATGACATAAGGTCACCACAGACGGTTTTCGAACCATCTGTGATGCATGCTATCACAGACGGTTATTAACTTAGAGCCGTCTGTGATAGCTGACTATCACAGATGATTCGTGTTTAGAACCATTTGTGATATATATTCTCTATAAAACCTCTAAGCAGTGGCTGCTTGTGCCTTTAAAACCAGCTTCATACACACACATATATATATATATATATATATATATATATATATATATATATATATATATATATATATATATATATATATATATATATATATATATAATATTGTTCATAGTCCCTACCACTTTCGGAGGCCGTGAGCAAGATGAGGCAGCTGACCATGGGCAACCTCATCGAGCCCGCAAGTTCACGAAACATGGCTGCTAGGAGAGCGCGTGGACATACAATTACCTGGATGTCGTCGATAGGTAATTGGACTTGACATCAAGGAATGGTTGGTTGTCGATACATGAAGCCACTTCGATCGGATACGTGGGTACTCGAGCAAGACTATTAACATCATTACATCACAGAGCCGAGGATTATTAATATGAACTAATTATCAATTCAATTTCAAAGATAAGACTATTAACATCATTGAAGCGGTTCAACAAGAAGGCAAAGAAGACCAAGGGTGTCCAAACCCACCACACCAAAGAGTAGCCCTCGGCATCAATCGCAGAGCACTAGCCATTTTCATCACAGAGGCGGGGGTAGAGACAGAGAGGGAGTAAGGGAGGTGATATCTCAATCTAAAGACAACCACGGCATGACCCACCACCAAAGACAACCCTCATCCATCTCCTTCACCTTACATAAATCACACAAACATCGTGATGTAATCTGAAGGCTCAAGCATAAAAATCAATCTCAACAAAAGACATTAAACTAACAAAGAGGAGAATAAAGGGAGGATGGGGAAAGGAAAGCCAGGGGGGCCAGGGCCCGAGCACAGGAGGTCGAGCAGGTGTGGGCCGCGTTGGAGAACCAAGCCATGGACGCAGGCAGGCAGTAGGTGCAGGTGGCGGCGCAGGTGACACACAGGGCCAAGCCTAATGGATTCAGTGGCGACATCACCGTAGTTGTAGCACGACCCTAACACTGCACAAGACACTCCTATCGTATGAGTGTTTTGTGCAGTGCAGAGTGGTGTCACAACCGGCGACGATGGGAAGAAGGCGTCGGCGATGGGGTCAAGCGGCGGTGTCGAGGTGGGGAGGAGCAGACGAGTAAGTCTTGTTGGGAGTGACGAGTTAGGGCAAGTGCAAACCCTAGCGGCCGAGCTCCTACTAATAAAGAGACTTATCACAGACGGTTATATTATGGAACCGTCAGTGATAGTTATCACATACGGTTCCATAATAGAACCGTCCATGATATGTCCTATATCACAGATGGTTCCATAATGGAATCGGCTGTGATATGGTTGTTCTCAAGTTCTATATTTTGAGCATATTATCATGTATATACACTTACATGACATGAAGAAATTACATGTTTATATGTCAATTTTGTCATTTAAATACTGCTGAAAATTTGCTTTAACTATATATGATACATACATACATACATACATATATATATATATATAGAGAGAGAGAGAGAGAGAGAGAGTAATAATTCAACATATAATTAATATAGTAACTTCACCTCCAAACTAGATTTTTTTTTCATTTTGGAATTTTCATATGGCCAAACAACGTGGCTAGTCACTTCTTACAAAGATTAACCTATAAATAAACCTATAAAGAAACAAAGTTTTTCTAGTGGCGGAGGTAGGCTGCTATCTCCGTCTTCAAAACTTCGTAGGCGGCAGCGTCGGCGTCGGACGGTTCATGATCGAACGAAGCCTGAAATGTGTCCACCCACTGACGCGCTCGTTCAAGTGTCTCCCGAAGACCCTCGGACTGTTGAATCAAGAAGAATTGAGCCCATAGGCTCTTTTCCGTTGCTTGAGGGGTCTCAGCCTGGTCGACTCGGTCGCCCGTCGCCTCGATTAAGTAGTCCAAGTGACGGCAAGCCTCCTGAAGACGTGCAATGTCATTGTGGAGGACCACGTCGATGACGCGGTAAACTCGCCGAAAGTGGGAGATCACCCAAAAGACACGGTGGAGGAGGATGTCAAGATGGCGGAAGGTGGCCGTCACCTGCTCCAGCAAATCCTCGAACAGAGGAGTGAAGACACTGTTGAAACAGTGTTCTTCGCGAAGATTCGCCAACGTCTGACCAGAGAGGTGCTCGTGACAAAGACAATCAGTAGGCCATCAATGTCGGTGATAAGAAAACAGAAGATGCAGCCATTTCTGCTTTTTAAGAAGTAGAGTTATATGTGGGGATGATCATCTTCGATGACAGATGATCCTTTTTATAAAACAAGGAATAAATTCGGAGTGTGAGATGAAGGGACACATCGGGGAGCTGAAGCGGCATTGATGCGACGAAGAGACGCATCGGTGACGAAAAAACTCATTGGGCTTCAATGGGGAGCTGTAGCGATATTATCACAGACGGTTATAACAAAAAACCGTCTGTGATATGTAGTAATATCGCAGACGGTTATTGTTAAGAACTGTCTTTGAGGTATCACAGATGGTTGTTTGTTGAAAATAAATGCATGATATGTAGAATTATCCTGAGCGATTATTGTTAAGAATAAATGCGTGATACTTCACGATGGTTTTCATTATGAACCGTATGTAAAATTACCTCTTCACGAGCGGTTTTAAGCGCGACCGAATACGAGCGGTCTCTAAACCAAAACCGTCCGTGATTGCATGTAATACAGACGGTTTTGGTCAACTGTCTATGATGAGGCGTCAAGTATTAGCCTTTTTGTAGTAGTGTAGACTGATCGCTGCGTGGAGACCCGACCTCCATTTCTTTCGCAACCTTATGTCAAAGAGGCGCCGTTTTCTCGAACACTTTGGTTGCTTCTTCTTCCGAGCAGTTGAAGTCTTCCTCAACAGCTTGGAGATTTATAGAAGGGTCGGAGACTTTTAGTTTTGCCAAAGCAAAACTAACTCCATTCTTTACAGCATTAAACATGATCTGCGCATGGTTCTCCCGAGTAGTCTTGAGGACACCCCTAAGATCTTCGAGTTGTTGGCCAAGGTAGTTGATCTTCTCTGTAGGATCTCCTAAATTGGGCAGTTGTGTTCCCGATCCCATATCGGAGAGCATCTTGTTAAGGGCCTTAACCTTATCTTCAAGACTTTGCCCAAAGGCTGCCTCCTTGCCACGCTCAAACTCAAGAGCCTTTTCTGCTCGCTTCAAGGCTTGAGTTTGCTCTGTACGAGTAAACCAAAAGATAAGTACATACGACTAGGAAAAGGAAGCACACTGGTCGTGTTTACGATCAGTTACCTTGGCACTTCTTCTCAATAATCTCAAGAACCTCTTTGTGTTTGGTCATCAGGTATTCGATCGACCGGTCCTTGTTCTGACATTCTTCTTTAAGCTTGGTAATTATGGCTTCTTTAGCCATAACTTCTTCTTTAAAATTCTCCGAATCTATCAAACATTATAAAGTGGAGAATTAGTTAATAGAAAAGAGTCAAATGGTAAAGAAAGAGAGAAAGAAGACACTAAAAGGGTGCATACTTTCTAATTCGGAGTTCCTTTTCTCCAATAGATTTATTCGCTAGGTCAGTCCTCCGACCACAGTGAAATTCTCCATAAAATGCTACAAAAAATAGCAAAACTTCTTTGAGTATTTTCCAAAGGAGAAAAGTTATTAAAAGTAGTCGTGGAAGATTACCTCAACTGCCAAATCAATATATTCATCAAATAAAGAGTCAGGACCCGTCTTTGTTTGACGGTCCGAAATTCTTCCCCACACTTCGTTAAGCTCTTTATCTTTGAAGATTCGGAAGCGATGAGGAAAGGAGACTTTGCAAGAAGAACTCTCAGTAGGGGTCGAAACCTGTTGAGATTCCTCAAGGACCACCACCTTCGCAGGAGTGGTTGGAACCACCACTTCCGCAGGTGTGGCGGTCGGTGCCACCGATCGAGAGGTGTGGCCTGAGCCACCACGGTTCTGGTGGTGCTATCACCGCTTTCGAGCCGGCTTGACCACTTCAAGGGCTTTCTCCTGAAGGGTGCTCTGGTCGTCATCGACCGGAATACCGGAGGATCTACAAAGACAAGAAGAAAAGGAGTTCAAGACTCTAAAAAAACACCAGAGGTAATTAGTTACATAAGTTTTTTCTTGTTTACATACCTGGTCATTTTCTTGGTCTTAATTTTGAAGCGCGCCGATGCAAAATCCGTCATGCTTGCCTTCCTCTTCTTTTTGACCAACTTCACCGATCCTGGACTGGTGGGGTTGGTTAGATCCTCTACGTCCTCCAACCGAAGGTCAGAAGAAATGTTCTCGACCAACTGGTCAAGAACGAGATCCCTGACCATCGGGTCGGAGGGTGTGGTCTCATCGATCTCCATAATAGTTGCCACGGTAGCATCTGTAAGATCATGAATGGTCGTCCTGGAGCCAGCTATTGGAAATATGCCCTAGAGGCAATCATACAGACAATTATATTTCATTATGTTCATAATATTGGATAATATGTTATCTTGTTCCTAGAATAATATCGTTAATATTTATTATCAAGTATGTGACTTGATTGTGAAACTCTATATTTCTGCGATGATTATTCTTAAACATTCCCTGGTCAGAAACATATGAGGACACATATGAATAAACTAGCATATGCATTGGTTGATGACTATGTTTTACAGGTCATGGATATGGAGATATAAAACCAATAATATGGACACATGTTAGAGAATATGGTGTTGGATAAGACCCACCTTGAGATACTGTTGAGATTGTTATGACTTCATGTGTCATCAGTTGGTCTCAAGCAATGATGATGTATAATCCTTAGACCTGAGATCAACATGGTTTCCTATATGTGTAATAACACTCTTAGGGGTTGCCAAACGCTACTCGTAACTGGGTAGTTATAAAGGTAGCTTTCGGGTATGCTATGAAACATGCAGAGGAATGTGACTGGTTGATATGGGATTTGCCCCTCCTAATATAACAAGAGAGATATCTCTAGGCCCCTCGCTGTGGTCAGATAAATTTAGTGCATGGGCATGCCACTAGTGATCGAAGTGTTCGACCATGTGAAGTTATCCAACACTCGATCGAGAAAGTATTGAGCAGTCCATGGATGACACAACATCTCACCTGGAGTTCAACCAGATATCGTGAGGCAAAGAGAGAATACACGAGAAGGTCTTTCAGTTCAACCAGATACAGACTAGTCGTATGGAGATACGAGCTGGTCGTAGGCTGGTCGAAACCTGGTCGTAAGAAGTTACGAATTGGCCGAGACCAAATATGAACTGGTTATATAGAGATACGAGCTAAGCATTAGTGATATGGACCTGGTCGTAGATCATATTGCATTAAGGTTCGTCTGATATAATTTGTGTGTATTCGGGAATCGTTATGTCATGCAAGGAACCGCTAATGACTCGGGGTCAGAAAGGGTTTCCGAGTCACAACCGATTACGCATGAACCTACAGGGTCACACACTTAATGGGTTGGAACAAAATATGTTCGGATAGGATCCGTCATGGGCACTATATAAGGAGATGCATGAGGCTATTGGGAGAGATAGGAGTTGACGTGAGTTGCTCTACCGAAACCCTAGCCACCATATTTCTGAGAGCTCTACCATGCGAATTGGTGCTAACACACCAGCGTACGATTGTTCCTTCCCTGGAAGTGTGGATACCGTAGAGGCGCTATTGCGGTTGCTGTTGCGCTTAAGGATGATTCGCGATCTTCATAAGGAACTGAAGAGGTTGCTGGAGGCGACGATCGACTACGACCACTGCATCGATGTGCTAGACGTTGGATGATCGACTACGACCACTGCATCGACGTGCTCGACGTTGGACGATCAACTACGACCACTACATCGATGCGCTCTACGTTGGACCAGACTACTCCAACTCTTCTTCTGCTACTCTGTGTGTCTGGTGGTAATGATCTGTGATTATCTTCTTACTTGGCTTCCTGGTTTACGTGGTAGAATTTTTGAATTGTTGCTGTCGTAGCCTACCCGTATCCCTTTACCAACAACCTCCGCAGCTTCGATCTGTGGACCTTCTTTCTCTCCCGTCTGAAATACAATTCAATGTTTTAATCAAGCGATGTTATTTTTCATCTAAATTATATGTTCTTCTTTCTGTAAATGCTCTTTTTTACCTCCAAAAGACCATCGTCTTGTGTGGTCTCTGGGCAAGAATCGGTCGGAACAACAGTATAAAAGGAATCCTTGTCTGATTTGGTATACTTCAATCCGACCGCCTACATATTAGAGCAAAATTATATGCAGATTGGAAAATATATAATAGATGAAGAAAAAGTGATTATTTAACTTGAGCCTTCTTAGTATCTCCTCTTCAGAGACAATGGCCAAAATACCCGGGAAAGCGGCCTTGGTATCAGGCTCCCCGGCGCAAATCATCATGAGAGGACTTCGTCAGAAGAGAGGACTTCAAGAAGACAGGGAGATTTCAAGGTTACAAAATAATAATCAACTAAATAAAATATACTGGTCGGAGCTTTCCAAAGACTTACCATCTTTTGAGTCATTGATCGCTTCATCACGACCAATGTACCAGAGCAATGAATGCTCTCGGAGCTTCAAGGGACCAATCCGGCGCAAGGAAAAGTCCATAACTATGTGCCAGGAAGTCAATCTCTTGGCACTAAGGTCTTGAATGGCATCGACCACCCTTCCGACCCATCCTTCCTTCTTCTCGGTCGACCTCCACTTTATGTTCTCGCTCGCCTTCTTGCCAATGAAGTATAGGCCGTCGTCCTTCGTGACCGTCATATAGAACCAATTCTTCTTCCATGACGACCACGAAGATTTTGAGTACATCTAGATGTACTCATCAGCCTTCCCATCGTGAAGGCGCAACGAGCACTCCCCAAGTTCGGCCGCCGACTTCGCCATCCAGTAAAAATACCTAAAGACCATCAAATTTGGTCGGATCCCCAGGTATGCCTCGAATAGGTAGGCAAAGATGTTGATGTTGGCGATAGAGTTTGGAGCCAAGTTCACCAAATCGACTCCATAATACTCCAGGACCTGAGAAAGAAATTTGTGAGCCAGCAACCTTAGTCCGCACTCGATGTAGGCGAGGAAAATGGGGATTTCCCCTTCCTCATGCTCAGAAAGTGTTCTCCGGCCGCTGACCTCCATCTGATCATATTTCTATTCAGAAGCATCCCGATCTCCTCCAGAGCCTTGAGCTTCTTGTCACTCAGATCATAAACCAGCCGCTTAGTAATTTGATCCGACATGGTTGGGTTTAGAATAGTGGTCGGAAAAGGATTTGGGGGAAAGAAACAAAGTGGGTCGGAAGAGATTCTTAGAAAGAAGATGAAAAGGGTCGAAGAAAAAAAAAGGCGTAAAAGCCCTAAGCCCCGTGCTAAGGTATTTTATAGCCACCATTCTTTAACCGCAATCGAGAGTTACCCAGAAGTCCAACGAGCAAAACCTTTTGTCCAACGGACAGAAAAACTCTTCGAGTTCTAAGGCAGTTTCTCAACTTTAAAGTGAATACAGACCATCTCATGTGTCACTGCATTAAATGTGGGTCTGCCCGATACGACTTCATCGGGAAAAAGTGTTCACATAGCCAATTCATTTAAAGTTCAGGGGCTAGCTGACGAGTATTAAAATCTCTATGTATTACTTTAATACATAATAAAAGACCATATGTCTTCATGGTTGCAACCCCTAAGGCTCATGACCTCCGTGGTCGTAAGAAATCCAGAGGTTATATTGATGATACCTTGGTCGGTTGAGGTCTTGTACCTAGTCCCCGACCAGATGGTTACTCGTAGAAGTAATGAACTGGCATCCGGATCTAACTTCGGATATATTCCATACCGTGTGACGAATGGAACACATGTCGTATTTGTTCTATACCACGCGACGTTCCACGTTCCTAAGACACTGATAACAACCACCCTATGGTTGTATGTCTCACAGACAGACAACCGCCGAACGGTTGGTACTTTATCAACCGCTGCCTCCCTCCGACTGGACGCGCCACTTCCCAACAGGTGCCTCTTCAAGGAGCAACTGCCACCTCTTCGACGGTTATTTAGAGATGGAGCGCAGAAGACAAACGGCATCATATTGAAGCACTGTGATCGGCATTAGATTCATGTTTCAAGTCTGATTTTGCAAGATAGCAGGCATTACACTCAGTGTAAATAGGATTAGTCCACCACCTTGTTGAAAGCACCCCCTGTAATAGTCAGTTCATAATAATAAAGAGCAATCCCATTCTCTCCCAAGAACTCTTTGCTATTTTTCTCTTTTCATTTCGTAAGATTGGCGACTTGATCGTCGACATGTTCCTTAACCACTTTACAAATATAACGATGTTTAGCCAAGTTACCTAGACCTCTGCTATTCCAAAAAAGAAATTTTATTTTAACTTTAATTTGATTGACCTAAGAAGAGGACTTTTCCACGACCATCACTTAGTCATGAGCTTTTCCACAACAACCTCCTGGTCGTAAGTCATTCTACGACCAGTGTCTAGTCATAAGTTTTCCTATGACTACAAGCGCCTAAACGTGAAATTAATTCTTGATTACCTTTAGGCGCTCCATCTTGTCTTCCGCGGGCATGACTGCCAAGATTTGAGGAACCGCCACATTCGGCGGAGGGGATTTCTCACAGATAAGCTTGACTCAGGCATCAACTTCTTCTTGTGAGAGGCCTACAGGAGCAAGTAAACTCTCAATAAGCTAAGTCTAAAATTAACATAAAGAAGGCTAAGGCTGGGAGTTTACTTACCTTCATCTTAGTCTCTGGTCGAGTCCTGCGGCCCCGAGTGCCTCCACATGGGATGAGCCCTCTTCTTCAGAGGGCTAATGCGGCGCGTAATGAAATCCTTCACCACGTGCCATCCAGTAAGCCCCTCTTCCTTCAAGTCTTTGATGGCTTGAATGAAGGGGACAATCCGACCAAGATCCTTGGGAGTCGAATCCCAAGTAAAGATCTTCTCGGCCGGCTTTTCGACGAAGGAGAGGCTGTCTTCATTGGTTATCTCCCAATAGAACCACCTTTTCTTCCACCCCGGCCACGATGACTGGGTGAACATTTGAATGTACTCCCTCGACTTTCCGTCGTGGAGCTTTAGACTGCAGGTACCGGCAACTCTAGCCAGATGAGTCATTCCATAGAAGTACTGGAATAACTCCAAGTCAGCCGGAATCCCTAAGTAGGCCTCGCACAAGTACACAAACACACCCAACATCATGATGGAATTGGGAACAAGGTTCACCAACTCTACACCGAAGTGTTCGAGTATGAGGGTAGGGAAAGGGTGGGTGGGCAATCGAAGGCCACACTCACAGAACGCCTCGAAGATAGGGATTTGCCAAATCTCCCCCGACGGCCAATGCTGCCAAGCAGCCTCGATCCACTCCACGAACTGGCTCTTTGGAATCTTCTCGGCGGCGACCAAAGCCTCGATCCTAGTCGCATCTATCTCCGATTTGGCCCATTGGGAAGCGGCTCTGGCCATCTCTCTCTCTCAAGGGACGGAGACTTGGATTTGGAAAGATTTCAAGGGAACGCTCGATTTGGTCAACGGCGGAGAGCGCAACAACTCAATGAACAGTAAGAGCAATTTGGGGAAAAGTAAACAACTAAGTCTTACCCCCGTTAAGTATTTATAACCGCACGCCTGAGTTAAAGACGTGGTGACCCAACGGTTGCCACCGCTTCAAAAACCACTCCAACAAACAAGTCTGTGAGAGTCGATTCAGGTTCTTAAATTTGTCAGCTCGAGAAAACCGAGCCTGTCTTCACACCTCAAGCGGAATTATCTTGTTGACCAAGTCTTTTTCTGGTCAAAAGCAACAATAGTCGGAAAGAATTTACTTCCGACTACAGTACTGCGACTACTATGTGATCGTAAGATCTTCTGCAACCACCCAATAGTTGTAAGTCTCTCTACAACCTTCTTGACCAAGTCAATTGCTGGTCAAATGAAATACTAGTCGAAGAGCTTTTCCTTCGGCCACATCTCTACGACCATCTACTGGTCGTAAGATCATCTACTACTCCTTTCCCAAGTAAGTTATTTTCACTTGAAGATGGGGGGCTAGATGACGAGGATATAACAATCCTCATTTAATTATTTATCCGTAATTCATATTATGGATAATAATGACGCCATATGGTTCTTGAGTATACCCTTAATATTCATAAGGAGAAGTCGAGGTCGAAGTTTTTCTATTTACCACCCCATAGTCGTGAAGTCCTTCTACAACTACCCCATAGTTGTAAGTCTTTCTACGACTATGCCTTGATCGTAAGCTCTCCTACGATCAGTATATGGTCGTAAACTATTCTACGACCACCACCTGGTCGTAAGCTCTTCTACGACCAGTCTTGTCGGTGTTTTAGAACTGATCTTACGTAAAGATTGTTTGATTCGGGGGGTCTCCTAGAATAGAATCACGCAGAGAGATTGACATGGGTATTTTTATACAGGTTCAGGCCTTCTCCGGAGAGAATAACAACCCTACTCCTGTGTGTGTATGGTATTGAGTGTATTCTGAATAATCAGGAGAAAAACTAAGACTATTACAGATAATAGCACTTGTCTTCCTGATAGCCCTCGATAGCGTGTGTGTACGCCTCGATTGCCCTTACTCTTTTCCTCTCTGACTGTTGCCTTTATATTGTCGTGAAGGAATATTCGTTTTCCCCTACTGAAGAGACGCCTCATTCAATCCAGTAACGGATGCACGTTTGCAGTAATTATCGGGATGGTAACTCCTTTATGCCGCCTGGCAGTTACTTGTCAGAGATGATGGGGTATTATTTCGCATAATAACACCGTATGTTGACTGTTTGGATTCCTTAATCAATTGGACCCACTCGCCTGTAGGTTTTATTGATCATAAGGTGGTCGTAGCTGACCTAGTCGTAGAAGAACTTACGACCACAAGGTAGTCGTAGCAAGACTTACGACTATGAGGTAGTCATAGAATAACTTACGACTGTGTAGTGATCGTAGAAGAACTTACGACCATAAGGTAGTCGTAGCAAGACTTACGACTATAGGGGTGGTCGTAGAAGAACTTACGACCACCTAGTAGGCTTCTCCCTTATAAATTTAAGGGGTATACACAGAGACCACATGACGTTATATTTACTTATAATAAGAATTATAGATAAAAGATAAAATGAGGATTATTAGATCCTCGTCAAGTCTCTAGTCGATATGGCTTACAAACATGTGGGCCTAATCAACCAAGGAATCTTCCGCAGCATATTTAAAGATATGGTCAGTAAATTACACTATTATTCTCTGGAATAATGGCACAAATCAACTCCCTGTCATGGTGATAACTGTAACATCCCAAATATGGGTGTATGTTTCAAATGTAACAAAACCAGGGTTTGTGTTCCAAATGTAACCAAATCTAGGTGTGTGTTTCAAATGTAATTAAATGAGTAGAAATTAAAACTTTTCTCACATCTTGAAACTCTTGAACTTTTCTATAGTTCTTGTCAAGAGTTGTGGAATTAAAAAACCTAAACATCCTGTTGACTAAAGGCAAACCCTTATTCAACTTTGTCAAGAATCTGGTATTCAACCTTTGGAAATATTTTTACTTGGTTCTAGGGATAATGTGTGACCCCTCTAAAAAATTTCATAATTTTTAGAAATTATTTGATAAATTTTGGAGCCAAGTCAAACCAATTTGTCAATTGGTCAAACAGTAGAACATAACCTTGCAGAATTTTTGGAGAACAATTCTGTGCATAAAAACCTCTAAAAATTTTATGCAAGGTTAATCTTGGAGTGAGGAACCTCCAGTCAAAATTTTAGAATTTTTGGAGTTAGTTTGCTACCTCTAAAAATTCTTCCAAACTCAGCTTCAAATTCCAATCCAAATATGTTTGCACTGTTCCTCGGGTTCGAGCCAATTCCAACTTGACTCGACCTAACCACCTAGCCGTACCGGCGCGGTCATTTTGGGCGCGAGCGTTGTGAGCCGTTGGATCGAAATCCATCGTCCACGACCTCCCATCTCTGTTGTGCGCCATCGGATGCAAATCCATCGGCCACGACCTCCCATCTCCTGTCAGCACCGTTGGATCGAAATCCATCGGCCACGACCTCCCATCTTTGTTGTGCGTCATCGGATGCAAATCCATCGGCCACGACCTCCCATCTCCTGTCAGCACCGTTGGATCGAAATCCATCGGCCACAACCTCCCATCTATGTTGTGCGCCATCGGATGCAAATCCATCGGCCACGACCTCCCATCTCCTGTCAACACCGTTGGATCGAAATCTATCGGCCACGACCTCCCATCTCTTTTGTGTGCCATCGGATGCAAATCCATCGGCCATGACCTCCCATCTCGTTTCGGCGCTATCAAATCAAATCTAACGGTTGCGACCTCCTCCTCAAATCTAACGGTTGCGACCTTCCCCTTTTCTTGTCGGAACCGTCCGATGCAAATCTAACGGTTGTGACCTCCCCCTTTTCCTGTTCGGACCCGTCCGATGCAAATCATGTGGTCCATGATCACCCCGATCAAGATCTAATGGTCCACGATCACCCCGATAAAATCCTGTGGTCCACGATCACCCCAACCAGATCTAATGGTCCACGATCACTCCGATTCAGATCCAATGATCCACGACCACCCCGATAAGATCTAATGGTCCACGACCACCCCGACCTTGATCTAACGGTCGAAATCATCCCGCTCGTTTCCACATCGACTTAACCCGCTCATGCATGTTGGTTGGGTGCGACCCGTTCGCGTCTGTTCTGGCTCGAGTCGTTCCCCTTCTCTTTCACTGACTGGTGGGCCTACGCCGCCCCTGTTCTTCTCCTTCCTCGGTCGCTAGCGTGCGTGCGCCATGGCAGTGGGAAGAGCAATGCCTGGTCACCTCCATGGAGTACTTTAAACGGCTCTTTTGCTGCAAGCATTAAATGCGGGTCAGCCTTCCGCCCCAAAGTCGTGTTCAGAGCTGCCCCCATCCCCTTCGCGTCCTTGTCTGAGCGGTGAACCGAGCATGGGCCAAGCTTACCGTGGGTGTTTGCCCTAGCTCCATGCCTTGCTCCTCTGGTTATTTAAGCACCCTTGCTCTTTCCTTGGCTTCCTTTAAACACCCACTGACTTGCTCTTTTGTCAAGTTGAGCCCAAATCACCCAAAGCACCCGCCATTCTTCGGACCTTGAAGCTCGTCGGTGAAGACAGGTCCCAAAGTGGTTTTCCTTCAAATCCTTTCACGCCATCTTGTGCCCTAATCCTCGGAGTAAAACCCTAACTCTATTTAGGTTTGCTTCCACAGAGCGCCTAATTTGGAGTTTGGTCCCTTCTACTAAAAAGCTCCCCTTCTTCCTCAAGTCCGGTAAGGACCTTCTCCTTTCAATTCCTTGCTCTGGGAGCATCTCTGAGCTGTATTGAGTCTAACCCAATGACGTGGTCTTACTCAATTGGCTCAGGTCGTCACCTCCACTTCTTCTTCTTCGGCGCCGACAAGGGCTTTCATCGCCGGAGCCCACCCTTCCACCTTCGAGCCTCCTCCGTGCTCAGGTACCTCCTAAGTAGCCCCTAGATGCTCGGGCACCCGCTTACCTGGACAATCGCGGAGCTTTTCTTTCTTGTCGCCGTAGTCGTGCATGTCCCCGCCACTCATCGTCGGCTCGCCGGCGTTCTGGGCCACCTCCGTCGGAGTGGGTGGTTCCATTGGACGCGCACGGTTATTGCCGACCTCAGACTGGCTTTGGTTCACGCCGCCGTGCCTTAGGTCGCCGGCGGTGATCAATTCTTTGCCGTTGAGTTTTTGTCGGACGCGCCGGCACACTGTAGCGGCGTCGTTAGGGCCATCCATTTCTAGATCTGTGGACGAGGTGTCGCGTGGACTGTGCGTTTGCGCTGTGTTGCAATCAATTTGAGCCGTTCGTTCTAGAATCAGCGGCTGATATTTCGCGTGGGTTCGCGCAGTCAAGCGCGCGTTGCCCCATTCATCTTGAGCCGTGTAATGCAAGATCGACAGTCCACAAATTTCCACGTCGATTCATATTTAGGATTTTCCTGAGGGATTTAATTGTGAACTGAAAAAGGTAATAAACTTTGAAAATGCATAACTATTTCATTTTAAATCCAATTGAGTTGATTCAAATTTTGTAGCTCTGGTTTGAACTCATATTTAATCTAAAAATGGTTAGAAGCTTAGTTCGGCTCCAGAAAATAGATTTGAAAATTGGTTTAGAAATAGACTTTAAATGTTGCTCTAAAAATTGCATTTAACTTGTAAATTGCATAAGTAATTCTCTAGAGATCCTTTTTGAGGGAATCCAATTTTGTTGGCTTCCTCTGTTAGTGCACTAAAAGGTAGAATAGGTTTTAGGCATGTCACTATTTTCAAAATCTTTGTGGGTGCATTTTATTTGTGCTGTTGTGTATGTCTTGGAAAAATCATAGAAAATGCATACTAGCTCCAAATGAGGTGAACTCAATTGTGTTATTCATCTCATGAGGTGCTTTACTTACCATAAAAATCCCAGGTGCAACACCCCTTTGTAAAATTGTGCTAGAGAATTTAATCCAGATGAACAGTAACCGATTTGAATTTTCCAGCAATTTCCAAGCTGAGCAAATTTGTTTTGGCCGTAACTTTTGCATTGAGAATCCAAATCAATTGGTTCTTGTTGCTAAATTCCTTAAAAATCATGCTCTTGCTGTTGTAAAAATTTCAAAGCATTTGGTGAAAGTTGGCGGTGGAGTCTTTTCGGTGTTCTTCGTTCTTATCGATTCTTTATCGCTTTTTCGTTAGGTGCCGACGAGTGCGTTGATCCCGTGAGTGAACCTTTACAGCATAGTGAGCATCTTCAGCAAGGCAAGCAGTTTGACCATGTTTAATCCCATTACTTTCAAAGTCTAATATATTGTTTGCAAAGTGTATGTATGCATGCTCTATTTTGTTGTTAAATGATTATCGATTAGTTGATCCTATAGATGCATACTCTGTAGGTAAATGTTCAATCTCTACTACTAAGCCTAGGAATATCTTGCTATGATGTAGAGTTCGTTGGATGAGCTCTTGTCACTTAGTAGATCATGTGTTGGTATTGCTTAGAAATGCTTAGCTTACGGTAGAATTGGGCGGTCATCGACTTAGTCGATGATCTTGATCACACAAATCTAATTATTATTCCATTATGTCCAGCACTTGTGCTTTGTTAATTTGTAAAGTCAAAACAAAACTGAAAATGAAAACTATTTGGACTTGGGCACAATGGATGATGGTGTGATCTGTTGGTATGTGGAATGGTGCCTAAGTCAACAAGGACCGAACATCTTGTTACATTAAACCAAGCAATTTTTATGCTAACCACACGAGGGGATATGAGACCTCTCTTGACTAAGTACTTTGGGGTGTTAATTATGAGTCGATGGTGGTTAAAATATTTTTTATAGGGATTGGGAGCACCGCATTGCTTAGGTCGGTAGGTGCATCCTACCCTTCGGGTTGTCGCGACTCTTAATTAGTATCACCCATTGGAAATGTCTCGTAGGACTTAGCCGTGCCGGCATACCAAAGGAAGTGTGCTAAATAGCTTGGCGAAAAGGTGGTCTGACGTGTGGGTACATTGGTACACCCCTGTAGGGTTCAAACTATTCGAATAGCCTTGTCCTAGGTTATGGACACGCTTTGGGAGGTCTTTCGAGAGTTAGACTACAACCTTTTAATTAAAACTTGATGTGGGTGGTATGAGTGGGTAATTCATGCTATTGTTGTGATGACTATGGGGTTAGTCACTTCCAGGATTGTTGTTGTCATCTATCTATTGTTATTATGTTGTTGTCTCACTGTTATTTGCAAATTAAAAATGAATTGTAAAACTGCTTTGAATCTATTTAACTATTGCAAATGAAAACTTGCCTTATGCTGAAAATAACCTACAGCCTCCACTTAAATGAGCTTGCATGTAGCATATGTATAGGTTTGTTATACTACACGTAAGTCTTGCGAGTATATTTTTGTACTCATTTGCTTTGCTTAATTAAATTGTTGCAGAGGAGGTTGATCCCCTAGGGTTTCACTTCTGTGAGATGTGCGGTGGATTTGAAGACTAGGTTGGCGGCCCGATTGGTTGCCTTGTGGGTTAAAGGCACACTAATTGGCTTTTGTTTATTGCCATCTTATGGCTTTTGCTTCTGCTGTTATTTATCTTTCTTAGTTATTATTTGGCCTGTCGGTCCCTTTTGTAATAACTCTTTTATGTATGCCTTTTGTTTAATCTAGTTCGTGCTTTGGTTCTATGTCTTGAATGGAATTGATGCATGATTTTGTAAAGGGGTGTGTATACTGCATTTCTGGGAAGTATACATATCTCGAAGACACGGGTTATTTTGTTTGTGATGCTAGGGTCAATGGATGACTAAGCATTACAAGCCAAATAAGCCGGGGTTCTCACAATAACTGCCTTGCGATGTTGGAACGTTACTACTCCCACAATAATCTCCAATAACGGCTCTATAATCTGAAGCATTAAGGCGCCCTTTGGACTGGAAGAACAACAACACACTCCAAGTACTATAAAAGGCAGAATCATCAGAGAAAGAGGGGAGGGGAGGGGAGATCAAGAGCACAAGGCGCATCATTCTAGTCTTTCTCTTGATATTGTAATCCAGCATACTCAATACATACACACAGGAGTAGGGTTGTTATTCTCCCTGAGAGAAGGCCCGAACCTTTATAAAAAATCCCCGTGTCGCCTCTCTCTGCGTGATTTGAGCCTAAGGGAACCCCCGAATCAAACAACCTTTACGTAATTTTGGTTCTAAAATACCAACACACCTGCTCTGAGATTTCACAGACTTTGCCAGCGCCCAAACTCCGCCCCTAGACATTCAAGACGGACACCCCATCCTCTCGAGGACCATTCTCGAACTCCGTTCTGACCGCCCTCGGTGTAACCTAGATGGTATCTGAAGCCAAAAGACCCAAAGTGTTCCCCTTAGTATAAGATGTAGACTGACCCTTACGGCTCTCAGACGCAAGTGATGTAGGATCCGAATTATTCTTTGGTCTCTTAGAATTCCTATCTTCCATCTCAACATCTTTGCCCCTGCCTGATTTGTCTTCCTCCTCCTGATCATCACCCCGATGGACGACTTCGTCAAACGCATCCACCGCCACATCTTCAATTTTGAAAAAAAAATATCGTAAAAAAATTCTCAAACCACAATCTCTACACTAGAAAGTATGCCATCTATGTCCAGAACACCCACCAGCATATGAACCAAATCATTCTTACGAGCTTTTTCCATATCCACCCTCAAAGCAATGCCAATAATCGATCCTATAGCACAAAGACTCACATGCATGAAATAATTATCACGTTTTACTGTTTTTAATCCCCCCATAAAAATAAGAAAACATTAGTGGTAGCAAAACCGGAAGAAAATTATACGAGACAGTATCATCATTAGATATCTCATGACACATAGCAGAATAAAAGGTGTTTGGTTTGATGCTAGGCAAGTTTGGCTAAGTTAACTATGACATGCCATATTTTCTTAGGCACATGACTCACTCATCGTACACATATTTTTCTAGCCAAAGATGGCCACAGAATGTATGACATGCTTTGTCATAGTTTTTTTTGTGGCAATGAGTTATGCCATCCATATATACTATAAATCAACTACCTATTTACGTGGCACGTATCATGATTTGGAAGGCTACAGGTCTTTTTGGATTTATTTCTCGTAGGACCAGAAAAGAAATTCATTGCACCTCGTCCGCCTCGACGACAGTCTGTTTGTGGTCATCCGGCCATTGTACTCTGTTTGTGTTCACTATCAACATGTGCTATGCTTCTTGATTTAGGTAGGATGAAAAGGAAGCATGCCATATTTATTTTGCGCCCTGTCCGTCGCTTGCGAGGAAAAGCCGTTCGCGGTTTGAATTCTTGTGCAGCAACGCTTGTCCTATCTAATCATAACTGACAGCAATGTCAGAAAGATCAACAAATGTTATCCCTAGTCTGCAAAACATGTGCAAGTGGGAGGAAACGGCGTGGAACCGACGCGAACGACGCCACGAAGTCGTCGAAGCCTCGTGGCACAACGCCGGAGTGGAACCGGCAGTATTGGTACCAACTACACTAGTTCGACCCCGAACAACATATGTGGGCTGATAATGCTTCGGTCGGTAGAACGATTCAGCACTGTGCAATCGAAGACTTTAATCGCGACTTGCTAACACCCGTGGAATGTAATATTTCCACGGTCTGCGTCACTCGTCCCCTTCTCGATTGCACAGAGAGTCAAACAATGTTTTTTTTAGGAAGCGACTAGAGTACCGCTATTGCATTAAAAGAGAAAAGTGTAACAAAAAAGTTTACAGAACAAGAACAAAAACAAAAAACAAAAGACAAAAACCAAAACAAGTAACCCCTACGCCGGCAACTACCAAGTTTAAGCTTCTTCTATAGGCTGGATTTCAATCCCATCCGGTAAGCAGGTTTGAAGCTTGGTCGCCCCACTGACCGTCCATGCTCGGACTTCCTACTTGATAATGGCCAGCAAGCCGATTGGTGACTCTATGATACTGAGAAATTCGTCTATTTCTTTCCTTCCAAATGTGCCACAGAGTGAGAAGAATTAGAGAGGCTTGGCCTTTTCTGCAATTACCCTCACCCGAGTGAAAGATGTCAATCCACCAGTCCACTATCCACACCCGCGCTGTCCACTGTGATGGTAAAAGATTTTGCCGTCCGACCCATGTAGCCATTAGCGTCCAAACTTGTCTAGTATACAGGCAGTCTAGAAAAAGGTGCATAGCTCACTACTACAGAAAAGGCTTTCACAGACGGTTCAAAAACGTCATCACAGACGGTTTCGTGAGCCGTCTGAGTTTATGGGTCAGTGATGACATGAGGTCATCATGAGCGTTTTGAACCATCTGTGATGTATACTTTCCGCAGCGGTTTGTGGTTCAAACCGTCTGCGATAAGTAATATCACAGACGGTTTCATCCACAAACCGTCTGTGATAAGCACATATCATAGACGGTTTCAGCCACAAACCGTCTGTGATAAGTACATATCACATGACGGTTTGTGGTTGGAACCGTCTGTGATGACTTTTCTCTATAAAGGTCAGCGGTGGCTACTTGTACCATTAAATCCGGCATCATATATATATTATATATATATTGTTACGTAGTCTCTTAGCCACTTTGGGGGATCGTCCATGACATGAGAAAGATGAACACCAAGCAACCATTCTCATATTGTTGCTTGCGTTCCTGTTGGGTTTAAAGACAATTACATGCTCAAGAATTGTTGGACATCCAATACATGATGCCACTTCGCTATGTTGAGAAGAAGTAGTTGATCAACGTACTCCGGCAGGAACATAGCGACATCCAATCCGTAATAGATGTCCAACCATTCTTTGCATCCATATTTTTAAACTTACAGGCTCAATGAGGTTGCCCGTGGATACCGCCTCATTCTTCTCATGTCATGGGATTGAATTTCCTAAAGTGGCTGAGGACTACGAATAATATATATATGGTGCCGGTTTTAATGGCACAAGCAGCCACTGCTTGGAGACTTTATAGAGAAGAGATTATGAATGGAATGGTAGGACGTACCTGGTACGCAAGAGGTAGAAGAACTTGACCGGCATGAACAAGGGGACTATTAATATGAACTAATTATCAATTCAATTTCAGCATAAGACTATTGACACCATTACATCACAGAGCAAGGGGACTATTAATATGAACTAATTATCAATTCAATTTCAGCATAAGACTATTTACATCATTACATCACAGAGCAAGGGGACTATTAATATGAACTAATTATCAATTCAATTTCAGCATAAGACTATTGACATCATTACATCACACAAAGAAGAGGACTATTAATATGAACTAATTATCAATTCAATTTCAAAGATAAGACTATTTACATCATTACATCACGAGCAAGGGACTATTAATATGAACTAATTATCAATTCAATTTCAGCATAAGACTATTAACATCATTGAGCAGTTCATCGGCAAGAGAACAAGACCAAGGGTGTCCAAACCCACCACACCAAGAGTAGCCCTCAGATCCATCGCAGAGCACTAGCTAGCCATTTTCATCACAGAGCAAGGAGGGTAGAGACAGAGAGGACATTAGTACAAATAAGAACCACGGTGGCGACCCACCACCAAAGACAACCCTCATCCATTTCCTTTACCTTGCATAAATCACACAAACATCAGGACACAACTTAAGGCTCATGCATAAAAATCAAACTCAACAAAAGACATTAAGCTAACAGATCTAGAGGAGAATAGAGGAGGATGGGAAAGCAAAGCCGGCCAGAGACCTAGCGGGCGCAAAGGGGTCGGGCGGCGGCATGACGAGGTTTGGCGGCGTCGAAAGGGAGGGGAATGGCGGCGTCAATGACGGAGGGGAACTGACGAGAGTAAGGCGGCTGGGAGTGACGAGTTAGAGCACAAACCCTAACGGCAAGCTAGGCTAGCTCCTACTTATAAAGAGATTTATCGAGACTCGGTTCTATTATGGAACCGTCTGATAATTATCACTGACGGTTCCATAATAGAGCCGCTCAGTGATATGGGATATATCACGACGGTTCCATAATAGAGTTGCTCGTGATCGTCAGTGATATGGGACATATCACGACGGTTCCATTATGGAACCGTCTGTGATATGTCTATATCACGCACGGTTCCATAATGGAACCGCTCGTGAAATGGTTTTTCTCAAGTATATATATACAATTACATGACATGAAGAAATTACATGTTTATATTAAAAAGCGTAAACCTATAATTAAACAAGGTTTTTCTAGTGGCGAAGGTAGGCTGCTATCTCCATCTGCAATACGTCATAAGCGGCGGTGTCAGATCGGACGGTTCTCGATCATCAAGAACGAAGCTCAAATGCATCCACCCGCTGACGCATTGCTCGAAAGTGTCTCCCGAAGACCCTCGGATCGTTGAACCAAGAAGAATTGAGCCCATAGGCTCTCTTCCTTGCTTGAGGGTCTCGGCACCGTCGACTTCGGTCGCTGCCGCCTCGATTTCATAGTCAAGTGACGGCAAGCCTCACGGAGACGTGCAACGCCGTTTTGGAGGACTATGTCGATGACGATAAACTCGCCGAAAGTGGGAGATCACCGGAAGACACGGCGGAGGAGGATGTCAAGACGGCGGAAGGTGGCCGCCACCGCTTCCGCAAATTCGCTGCGGCAGAGGAGTGAAGACACTGTTGATCAAGCGGTGTTCTTCCGCAAAGACGGCTCAACGACACCGAGAGAGGTGCTCGTGACAGTCGCGGCCAGAAGGCCATCGCTTGGCGACAAGGAAGAGGCAACCATTTGTTTTTTATAAGTATGTGGGGATGATCATCTTGGATGGCGGATGATCCTTTTATAAAACAAGGAATAAATTCGAGCGTGAGACGAAGAGACGACGGGAGCCGAAGAGGATCGATGCGATGAAGAGACGATCGGGAGCCGGGCGGATTGGCGATTTAACGAGCGATCGGCGATGAAGAAACTCACGCTGAGCGATATTATCACAGACGGTTATTTTTAAGAACCGCTCGGATATTAATTAATATCACGACGGTTCTTGTTGTAACCGCTGCGTGATACTTCACGACGGTTGTGTTTAAAACCGCTGCGGATACTTATTAATATCACGAGCGGTTACGAACAAGAACCGCTCGTGATACTTCACTGACGGTCTTCAACATGAATCGCTGCGTGATATTGTCTCTTCACGACGGTTTTTAGCGCGAGCCAAAGAGTACTGACGTCTCTAAACCAAAACCGCTCGTGATTGAATGTAATACCGACGGTTTCGGTCAACCGTCTATGATGAGGCGTCCAATATTAGCCTTTTTGTAGTAGTGGCTGTCTCTATATTATTTATACATAGAGGACACCAATGGTCATTTTGCATATGACGAGCTGTTATGACATCAGTTGTTGGAAGAAGATGCTGAACGAGAGTCAAACAATGTTGTTTTCAACTTTTCATAGCCTTAAATCGATAATTTTGCTCCACACGTTTTATTAGAGAAATTTTGTAGTATACGGTGATAGGATAAATTAAATTTGGTCATTGATTTGTTAAGAGTATAATAGATTTTTTGTATTTATAATTTTTTCGTGAGGGTATTATTGTCTTTTCTAAATAGTATTGAAAATATTACTCTTTTGTCATGCGATCCCCACGTGGACAATTATAATTCTACCCTATCGGGATTCTACTACTTATACTGTTAGGTGTAGTATAACTAAATCCTAAATAATCTAAACTATTAGATTGAAAAGAAATGAACGTCCATATTAATTTGAGTAAATTGAGTGTACCTAAAGAGCTCTTTTATTTACCTTTCAATACCAGTGTCTTAGAGTATCTTTAGTGTATTGAACCGACGTCGATTCAAAGTCATACCACGTAAACATTGTAAGAACTGAGCTTGTTTTTCTCTAGTGTATTGAACCGATTCCTACTAATAACTGGAACCTACGTTACATTAAAAACCACAAAATAATAATATCCTCTCTCAAACATACCCTCTTCTATGTAGTTGTTTCATGTTCATATGAGTTGTTTAATGCTTTGAATCGATTCCTAAGATCATCTTCAATGTTGTGTTTTAGCCGGTTCAAATGAGGAGAGAGAAGGTATTGAATCGATTCAATACATTGAAGGGGTCGATTCCAACAAAAAAAAATGCATGGAATCGAACTCTACTTAGGAATTGATTCAAAACATTAAACAACTTATATGAGCATTAAACAACTACATAGAAGATAGTGCGTTTGAGATAGAATATTATTATTTTATGGTTTTTTAATGTAATGTGAGTCCTAGTTATTAGTAGGAATCGGTTCAATACATTCGAGAAAAACAAGCTCAGTTCCTAAAATGATTACGTGACATGATTTTGAATCGACGTCGGTTAAATACACTAAAGATGCTCTAAGTAGAGTTCGGTTCTATGTATTTTTTTGTTGGAATCAATGATTTCTCTCTTCTTATTTGGACTAACTAAAATACAACATTAGAGATGATCTTAGCCAACCCAACGCTGCTTGCAGTGACTAGTGACTCGGACGCACAACACCAGTCCAAAGATAGAGAAGGCCACGGCTATTCTTCCTCCCTACCATTCTGAACCTGTCACTGAAGCAAACAAGAAAAAATAGTACCATACTGCCTATGTGGCTATGTCCGTCCTAGCACTTCTACTCCTGATTGGCGTTCACCACGCCGCCTCCAGCAGCGATGGCCAGTTCGTCTTCGACGGCTTCACCGGCGCGAGCCTCGCCCTCGACGGCGCCGCGCGGGTCGCGCCAAACGGTCTCCTCGTGCTGACCAACGGCACGACGGCAATGACCGGCCACGCGCTCCACGCGGTCCCCCTCCGCTTCCGCGAACCACCGCCGAACGGCACCGTGAGGTCCTTCTCGACGGTCTTCGTGTTCGCCATCGTCTCGCCGCACCTCCACCTGAGCAGCCACGGCATGGCCTTCTTCGTGTCGCCCACCCGGAGCCTCTCCACCTCCATGCCGTTCCAGTACCTGGGCCTCCTCAACACCACCGACGGCCGCGGCTCGGCGACCAACCACATCCTGGCGGTCGAGCTCGACACGGTGCTGAACTACGAGCTCGCCGACATCAACAACAACCACGTCGGCATCGACGTCGACAGCCTCAGGTCCGTGGCCGCTGCGAGCGCAGGCTACTACGACGACGGCGGCGGCGGCGCCTCGGTGTTCCGGAACGTGAGCCTTTTTAGCCGCGACGCCATGCAGGTGTGGGTGGACTACGACGGCCACGCCATGGAGCTCGACGTGACGCTGGCGCCCTTGGGGATGCCCAAGCCAAAGAAGCCTCTCCTCTCGCATGCCGTCGACCTATCCACGGTGGTGCCCGGCGAGGCGTACGTCGGTTTCTCGTCCTCGACAGGCGTCATGGCGTGCAGCCACTACGTGCTCGGTTGGAGTTTCAGCTTGGACGGCGCTGCGCGACCCCTCGACGTCTCCCGTCTGCCCGACTTCCCTCACCCAAGTTTGAAGCCCAGACGCAAGGTGTTGGCCATCGTGCTGCCGATAGCGGCCGCCGCGGGAGCCGTCGTTGTCACGGTCGCCTTTGTGCTGGCGTTTGTGCGTCGGCGGATGGAGTACGCTGAGCTGCGTGAAGATTGGGAGGCGGAGTTCGGGGCGCACCGGTTTTCGTACAAGGACCTGTTCAATGCAACCGATGGCTTTACCGACAAGAGGCTGGTCGGGAAAGGCGGGTGCGGCGAGGTGTACAAGGGCGTGCTTCCAAGATGTAAGACAGAGGTTGCGGTGAAGAGGGTGTCCAACGAGTCGAGACAAGGGACCAAGGAGTTCGTCGCCGAGGTTGCAAGCATGGGCCGGCTAAGGCACCGGAATCTCGTGCAACTGCTTGGCTATTGCCGGCGGAAGGGAGAGCTCTTTCTAATATACGAATACATGCCAAATGGTAGTCTCGAGAAGCACTTGTACGACCAAGAGAATGTTGTATTAGGTTGGGATGAAAGGTTTCAGATCATCAAAGGTATCGCATCGGGTTTATTTCACCTGCACGAGGAGTGTGAACAAGTTATCGTGCATAGGGACATCAAGGCAAGCAATGTGCTTCTTGACGGTGAGATGAACGGCCGGCTTGGCGACTTTGGCCTTGCAAGATTGTACGACCATGGTGCTAAATCACACACCACGGGAGTAGTTGGCACCACAGGGTACCTGGCACCCGAGCTAGTTCGCACAGGTAAAGCCAACCCTGCAGCAGATGTGTTCGCCTATGGTGCATTCCTCTTAGAGGCCGCGTGTGGTAGAAGGCCTATCGAGTTGAGTACAACAGAGGAGGCCTTTGTACTAGTGGACTATGTGCTCGAGCACTGGCACAATGGATCACTCATCGAAGCGGTAGACTCAAGGCTTCAAGGTAACTACAATGTCAGTGAGGTGTGCCTAACTTTGGAGTTGGGGTTGCTTTGCTCGCACCCATTTCCGAGTGCAAGACCGAGCATGAGGCAAGTTGTGCAGTACCTGGACGGCGGGGCATTACTCCCGGAGCTACTGCCAATGCACCTAAGTGGGCATGTTGGCCATTTCTCTGCCCACGCAACTGTTTGACCTGCACGAGATGCAGAAGCGAATTTGCAGGAAGGGGATGTCCATATTTTTTAGGAACTTATGCTTTATCAAGTGTAAGTTATAATGAAACAAACACACATCTCAAATCTATGTGTGGCGAACCTGATCATTGGGTCAAGAATTGCAGCCAACGTAAAGGTGGGAAGAATCAGCAAGGGCAGAATTCCAAGTCTACCAATGTTGTTGTTGGTACTACTGAGACGGGAACTTCAGGACATGGTAATCTACCTACTGTTCTTTCCGTATGTCAATCTACCAATTGGTGAATAGACATTGGTGATAATATACATGTGTGTGCTGATATTTCATTGTTCTCTTTTTACCAGGTCACTCGGGATTCAGCCGTTCTAATAGGGAACGGGTCACATGCCACTGTTCATGGTGTTGGCACGGTCGATCTGAAGTTTACTTCGGAGAAGATTGTGCAACTGAACAACGTGAATCATGTGCCATCGATCAATAAGAATCTCGTCAACGGATCTCTTCTGTGTAGAGATGGCTTTAGACTGGTATTTGAGTCTAATAAATTTGTAGTGTCCAAGTGTGGACAATTTGTTGGTAAAGGCTATGTGTGCGGAGGCTTGTTCCGCCCATCTCTTTCAGATTTATGTAATAATATTGTGAACTATGTTTGCAGTGGTAATGAGACTACTATTTGGCATTCACAACTTTGTCACATTAATTTTGGTTGCATGACACGGTTAGCCAGTTTAGAGTTAATCCCGAAATTCACCCTTGCCAAAGGTTCTAAATGTCAAGTTTGTGTGCAATCAAAGCAGCATCGTAAGCCTCATAAGGCTGCGGAGGTAAGAAATTTGGCACCATTAGAACTCATACATTCAGATCTGTGTGAGATGAATGGTGTGTTGACAAAAGGTGGTAAGAGATATTTTATGACTTTGATTAATGACTCCACTAGGTTCTGTTATGTGTATCTTTTGAAAAACTAAAGATGAAGCTCTTCACTACTTTAAAATCTATAAGGCAGAAGCTGAGAACCAACTTGAAAGGAAAATCAAAAGGGCTAGGTCTGATCGTGGTGGAGAGTACTTTTCTAATGAGTTCAATTTATTCTGTGAGGAATATGGTATAATTCATGAGAGGACGCCTCCCTATTCACCCCAGTCAAACGGGGTTGCTGAAAAAAAGAACCACACTCTAACTGATTTGGTTAACGTCATGTTAGACACAGCGGGTCTTTCCAAAGCATGGTGGGGGGAGGCTATATTGACTTTAAGTCATGTCCTAAACAGGATTCCTACAAAGAATAAAGAGATAACCCCATATGAATAATGGGAGAAGAAAAGACTATCACTTTCATACTTACGCACTTGGAGTTGTTTGGCGAAAGTCAATGTGCCAATTCCTAAAAAGCGTAAGCTTGGACCAAAAACTGTGGATTACGTCTTTCTAGGCTATGCTTACCATAGCGTTGGATATAGATTTCTAGTGGTGAAATCTGGAGTACCTGACATGCATGTTGGTATAATTATGGAGTCCAGAGATGCTACATTCTTTGAGGATATTTTTCCGATGAAAGATATGCCTAATTCATCGAGTCAGGAACCTGATACAATTCCTGAACCTGCCATTCCATTGGAATATTTTGAACAAACCCCTGAGCAAATTCCTGAGGAGGAAGACAATGAAACTCTAAGGAAGAGTAAAAGACAAAGGACTACAAAGTCATTTGATCCTGATTTCATTGTGTACCTTGTGGATGATATTCCAAGTACCATTTCTGAAGCGTATGCTTCTCCAGATGCAGAATACTGGAAGGATTCCATCATCTCTAATGGAACTTGGGAGATCACTGAGCGTCCTTATGGTTGTAAACCTGTAGGATGTAAGTGGGTGTTCAAAAAGAAGCTTAGGCCTGATGGTACTATCGAGAAGTACAAGGCACGGCTTGTGGCCAAGGGTTATACCCAAAAGGAAGACGGAGATTTCTTTGATACTTATTCACCTGTGGCTAGATTGACCACTATTCGAGTACTACTATATCTGGCTGCCTCACACGGTCTTCTCGTTCATTAGATGGACGTTAAGACGGCTTTCCTAAATGGAGAGTTGGATGAGGAAATTTACATGGATCAGCCAGATGGATTTGTAGTAGATGGTCAAGAAGGAAAGGTGTGTAAGTTGTTGAAATCTTTGTATGGTCTTAAACAAGCACCTAAGCAGTCGCATGAAAAGTTCGATAGAACTTTAACATCTGTAGGCTTTGTTGTGAATGAAGCTGACAGATGTGTGTATTATCGCCATGGTGGAGGCGAGGGAGTCATTCTATGTCTGTATGTTGATGACATACTGATTTTTGGGACCAACCTTAATGTGATTAAGGAGGTCAAGGATTTCTTGTCTCAGAATTTTGAGATGAAAGATCTGGGAGTAGCTGATGTTATCTATGTGGAAAAGGTTCTGAGTCGTTTTGGTTATAGCGACTACAAACCCTCTCCAACACCTTATGATCCTAGCGTGTGCTTAGGAAGAATCGGAGAATAGCCAGAGACCAATTGAGATATTCTCAGCTAATTGGTTCACTCATGTATTTAGCTAGCGGTACCAGGCCTGACATCTCGTTTGCTGTGAGCAAACTAAGCCGTTTTGTTTCCAATCCGGGAGATGATCACTGGCATGCTATTGAGAGGGTAATGCGCTATCTAAAGGGTACTATGAGCTATGTCATTCATTATACCGAGTACCCTAGGGTACTGGAGGGTTATAGCGATTCAAACTGGATATCTGATGCTGATGAGATTAAGGCCACAAGTGGATATGTCTTCTTACTTGGAGGTGGCGCTGTTTCATGGAAGTCTTGCAAGCAGACCATCTTAACGAGGTCAACAATGGAAGCAGAACTCACATCATTAGATACTGCCACTGTTGAAGCCGAATGGCTTCGTGAGCTCTTGATGGATTTGCCGGTGGTTGAAAAACCGGTACCGGCTATTCTGATGAACTGTGACAATCAGACTGTGATTGTCAAGGTGAACAGTTCTATGGATAATATTAAATCATCAAGACATGTGAAGAGAAGACTGAAGTCTGTCAGAAAAATAAGAAACTCCGGAGTAATAGCTTTGGATTATATCCAAACAGCTAAGAATCTGGCAAATCCCTTCACAAAGGGTTTATCACGAAATGTGATAGACAATGCATCGAGGGAGATGGGTTTGAGACCCACATGAGTTATACCATAGCGGTAACCCATCCTATGTGATCGGAGATCCCGTGAAGTAGGATTGGCGAAACAAGCTATTGGTTAACTGGGAGGAGAGTACCTTTATAGACCCACTCCATTGGAGATACAATTCTCTCCTAAATCAGTATGGCGAGTTGATTTTTATCTTAATGCATTACGTGGCTTGTTAAAGCAAAGATCTTTCCCCACTGAGCGATCTTGAAAGAACATACCTATATGAGCCCATCGCTAGTCACAGTCTATGAAATAGGGTAATTTCTAGGAAGCTCATGAATAGGCCAGAGTATGACTTATATGCTCTAACCCATGGGATGTCGACGACCTAGTATCGATTAAGGACTTAAGTGAAACTTATTCACACAAAGCTGTCAATTTAAGGCTTAGTCCATTGTGCGGTTGTGGATAAGTGTAACTTCATTCTAGGTGGATGTTCAACCTTAACGGTCTCCATCAAAACACCGGTATATTAAAACAATACTGTGGATCAAGGCATTTGACATGTGCCCTTGAGATCTGGTAGGGGATTGTTGGAATTAATATGGGCTAGGCCCAAATATTATAATTCATGGTAAATCTCAAAGGCCCATGTGCATGTGCTAAATCGGTTTAGTCCCACATGGAAGGATTAAGGGGAATTACACCAGTTTATAAGGTGGGCGTGGTAGCCCTCTTGTGGAATTGAGAGAGCCAACAGCGCGCTCGCTCTCCTCGCCGAGTCGTGCCGTCTTGCGTGCGTGTCTTACAGGCGTGTCAAAGTCTTGGCGCGATTTTCTTTATCTATTCAAAATCAAAGCGACCGACATTGATGGCGACCGTTGGTCTCTGGTCTCTTTGTTTTTGGCCATTAAAAGAACGAGTTTCGGTCTTTGATGGTGATTTGTTGGCCTTTGGGCTCTCGTCTTTTGGCTATTTAAGAGAACCGAAGTCTTGACTCGTCCGAAGTTTTTCACTTCCACAATCTGAAAGAACTCTATAGTTTTGTTTGTTGTCTCTTGCGATCTCCATCCGTGAGGCGCGTGTGCGGCCGCAAGACCGGGAGAAGCGAGCCTCCGGAACCTCGTCCTTGAAGGCTTGCACGGCGAGGGCGAATAAGGTTTTTGGGGCGTTAGCGTATCGCCGTTGTTCCTCTCGCTCGTTCTACATCAATGCGACGTCTACTACTCGCCACGTTCTACATCAACTGCACGTCTACTACCACTACGCCATGACGAACGACGTCCTCATCAAGAACTTTGTTGCAACTTCTTCTTCCACAGAATCTCGGTATGCCCATATCTTTTTTGTTAGTTGGTTTGTTTTACTGTCTATTGTTGTTTTGAACACTGAGATAAGAATGCTACCTTTTGTTCTTTTAGAATCTGGTATTGCTATAGTGTTCTTTGTGATCTGCTTTGTGAAAATAACTAGAGTATTTTCTATATTTTATCTACTATATTTTTGGATTAAAGTAATTCGAAAAATACTTATGTACTCAACATCTTCTTTCTTTGCTAAAGTAACTGAAAAGTGCTAAGATGTGTAGCAAATTCAAACCATATGTGTGACTTGCATCATATTTCCAACTATAGGCCCATGTACGAAAAAAGCTTCAAGCCTTCAAACCACTGGACTCCTTCGCGATCTACTCTGGAAGCCACTCACCGTTTTCTTAAGAGGTATACAGAATAAGTTAGTTCTCAAATGATCCAAAGTTCCAAACGCATGTGGCTCTCCTTCCGCGAGCTTTTTTCTTAAAAAAATGAACAGGAGAGCTGCTTATTATATTAATAAAGTAGAACAAAAACAGAGAAAAAAATATAACCAACAGTACAACGGGGACACCATAAACAGGGGAGGGACCCCCCACCCCTCCTTGAAACACTAGGCTATGCAACTTGATACACTAAGGCTAGAGCAAACACCAGCTAGCACCACGAACACCAACCAACTCTGATGCACACATGCCACACCCTGTAGCCTAGGGAAGGACGACGCCCCAACCACCTATCATAGAAGCTTATGGTTATCGAGTTAGACGTGCAGAGGTTCGTCAAAGCACGATGCTTGAGAGAGAATAGTAGAAGCAAAGGCACGGAGAACCAAAACTCCACCCCGGCTGAAGAACCACGGCAATCACTCCATGCTAACAAAGCCAACCAGGAAGCAACTGTAGTGGTGAAAGGAAAACGGCCCCTCCACTCGACGACAACGGTGGACGACACGCAGAAGAGAGTCGGTACCTTCGACTCCTCTCCTCCTCCTACGGGGATGCCGACGGTGACCTGCCTCTAGATTCGATCCAGCGGCTACCCATCAAATGGTCAGCCCGCACCTCAGGACAACGACCCAACAAATGAGCGCCCAAACTCTTTGGGCCTTGTCGATGATCTAGTATTGATCTTACGAATGAATATTTGGAGGTTTCCTCATAATAGAACCACGCAGAGAAAGACACATGGATTTAGACAGATTCAGACCAACTCCTCGGAGAATAACAACTCTACTACTGTGTTGTTGTATTGACTATGTTTACAAACATGAAGGAATAAGTGGAACCAAAGATGCAATGGCTTCTATCTCTAATCTCCAATTGTCTTCCTCCCCTCCCTGTTCACTGACGTTCAGCCTTTTATAGAGAGCATGATGGGGTGACAGTTACTGCAGACCAAGAGGCGCCTTAACACTTGATGAGAGGCGCCTTAACACTTGATGAAATGCACACGTTGAGGGAAGTTACTGTCAGGGAGATAACACCCTATGTCGTCTAGTAGTTATCGTCAGAGACAGAAGCGTAATGCATACAGTTATCCTAGAAAATAACAACATATGCTAACTGTATTGTGTCTTAGACACAGCGTATAAGATTCCTTAGTCAATTGGGTACACATGTCTGTAGACTGTTGACTATAAAGTAGTCGTAATTGGTTTGGTCGTAGAAAGGCTTATGATCATAAGACGCTCGTAGAAAAGCTTGCTATCACCAGGTGGTCATAGAAAGGCTTACGATCACCAGGTGGTCGTAGAAAGGTTTACGACTAGTTAAGCTTTTCCCTTATGACTGATAGGGGGTATACTTAAGACTATCGTGTGGATATTGCTATCTATAATAACAATTACAGATAAATAATTTAATTAATTGAGGATTATTATATCCTTGTCAGGCCTTTTCAACGACCGATCTACGACGACCACGTTTGGACCTCCTCCACTAGGCAAGGACGGACAGTGGCAGATCCAGAGAGGAAGAAGGACATGGGAAGGATTCGGCTCCGGTGGCGAGGTAGACTTCTAGGGTGACGATGAGTGGTGGTGTAGCTGGAGGGGATGAGGAACGATGATGGTTGCAGTAGGCCAGCGATGGCTGGAGGTGTCGGCGGCAACTAGGGGCACCTCGTGGCCGGATTGTCATCTCAGTGCTTGGTAGATATCGATGCTATCACCGTCTTGAGAATCCACGGCCGGTTGTAGCAGATCATCGGTGGCCTTGAGCTCCTCTTCGCAAGATCCGGTGGCTCTATGTGGGCTCGCGTCCAGATCTGATCGGACCTAGAGCCGTAGGACAGGCTGGCCCTCCCTCTCCACAAGTGCATGCCGCATCGGCATGCCCACTTCCGCGTCACACCACCGATGTAGATCTGGATCGAAAAGGACTCCGCCGGCCACACCACCCAACCGTGAAGTGCTATTGTCAAATAAAGTCTTGTGATACACAAGAAATTACCGTACTACCGTCAAATATCCCCTGTGACATGCATCAGTATTCGTACTTCTAGAAGGCTGAGAATATCGACATGTCACCAAATGCGATTTTCTAGTCTTGTTCCATGTCGTCATGAAAGTTGAAACTGATACGATTAATGCCCTGAAACAAGCTGGTACAGAGTAACTCCTCTTGGTCACTGACTTTACTAGACAAGAACAAACCCAGTCAACAAAATTAATTGGATCGAACACCTTGCTGCTACCGCAGTTGTACGCTCCTATGCACGCACACATATGTGCAGTACATGTTACTTCAGCATGTCATCTTCCCCCGGACAGATCAGACACCGTGCCGCAGCTCGTCGCGGACGACGCCGACGTCGGATACCAGATGACATACGAGTCGAACCCGCCGTTCTGCAGCAAAGCCATCTTGCCGAAATCCAGCGACGTTGGGGACAGTTCCGGGAGCGGTAGGCTGCCGTCCAGGTACTGCACGACCTGCAGCATGCTCGGCCTTGCGTCGTGCAAGAGTTGCGAGCACAGCAACCCCAGCTTCAGCACCAGGTTCACCTCGTCAGCATCGTACTCCCCTTGGAGCCTTGCATCCGCGCAGGCAGTGAGCGATGCGTTGGACCAGTGCTCGAGCACCCAATCCAAGAGCAGGACACGGTCGTCGCGTGCATCATCCTCGATGGGCCTTCGCCCGCAGGCGACCTCCAGTAGGAACACGCCGAACGCGAACACGTCGGTGAGCGGAGTCGCCTTCGAGGTGCGCGCCAGCTCGGGAGCTAGGTATCCAATGGTCCCGACCACCCGTGTGGTCTGCGGGTTAGCGCCGTGGTCGTATAGCCTCGCGAGGCCGAAATCGCCAAGGCGTCCGCTCATGTTCTCGTCGAGGAGTACATTGCTTGCCTTGATGTCTCGGTGGATGATTACTTGCTCACAGTTGTTATGGAGGTAGAAAAGGCCCAGTGCGATGTCCTTGATGATCTGAAACCGCTTACCCCAATCCAAAGCGGGTTTAGTCTCACGATCATGCAAGAACTTATCAAGGCTACCATTGGACATGTACTCATAGACCAGAAGAAGCTCGCCTTTCCGCCGGCAATAGCCGAGCAGGTGCACAAGGTTCCGGTGCTGGAGGCGACCAATGCTTGTGATCTCGGCGACAAACTCTTTTATCCCTTGTCTCGAGTCATGTGACACCCTCTTCACAGCTACATCGAGGTTGGATGCCGGGAGCACTCCCTTGTACACCCTCCCAAACCCTCCTACGCCGAGTAGCTGCCCGCCCGAGAACCCGCCGGTGGCCTGAAACAAGTCCTTGTACGAGAATCGGCGTGGTCCAAACTCGTCCTCCCAATCCTCACGCAGCTCGGCATACGTGATCCGCCTCCACCCGAACACAAACACCGCGATGACCACGGCCAGGACGAACGCCGTGATGCCAATCGGCAGCACTATCTCCAGGACTTTGTTTAAATGACCACCACCGTGAGCTATGGGCAAGTTGGGAAGCTTGGAGTAGTCGAGAGGCGGAGCTGATCCGTTCAAGGAGAAGCTCCACCCAAGAACGCAGTGCCGTGATGACATGGAGCCCAAGGAAGAGGCGAAACCGATGTACGCCGCATCCGTGATCACCGTCGAGAGGTTGAACACGTATGAGAGCAGAGGCTTCTTGGGCTTGGGCACGCGCACAGGAGCTAATGTCACACTGATCTCTGCGCTTTGGCCGTCGTAGTCCACCCACACTTGCATGGCCTTGCCGCTCATCAGGCTCAGGTTATGGAACAGGCCGCTTTTGTTGTCGTCGTAGTAACCGGCCGAGGCGGCCTTGACAGACTTTAGCCCGTTGATGTTAATGCCGATGTGGTTGCTGTCCATGTCTCCCAAATCAACGTTGAGCAAGGTGTCGAGCTCGACGGCGAAGATATGGTTTGTGGCGTTCCCGACATTACTAGTGTCGAAGAGACCCAAGTATTGGCTAGGCAAAGTGGCAGAGAAGTTCTTGGTCGGAGCAACGAAGAAGGCGAGCCCGTAGGCGCTCAAGTCGGCGTACTCGGAGAGGATGGCAAACACGAAGGTGGTCGAGAAGGTTGGGTATATGGCGTGGCCCTTCATGAGATATGTGCCGTTGGTGAGCACGAGGACGCCGTCCGGGGTGACCATGGCCGAGTCATCGACGGTGAGGTTTCCGCCGGAGAACCCGTTGAAGACGAAGTCGACAGCATCGCCAAAGGAGTATAAAAGGTGGAGGCTAAAGCAGAGGAGGCAAGCAAGGAGCGACATGGTGGTTGTACAGAAACTTTGGTTGCCCCAAGGATAGTTCTAGCTTTAGTCTAATTCCAGACAAATTAGATGATGCTCGAGTATTGTTTACGCTAGCATGTAGTACTTGCCGGTAGTGAATGAGGTGACGAATGGCACGGCGCCGTTCGTGTGGGCAAATCAGGAGGTGTCTGAATCCGAGATGCTTAAAAATTTCTTCAAGAAAAATCTTGGATGTTTTTCTTTGATGGATCATGCCATACTGCACACGGAACCCTTTAGTCCATTCAAGCATTACTCAAGTAGTTGGCTGAGTGACTCGTGCATTGACAGACTATGACTTTGTCTCACTTCTAGATGCAAACTAGCATAAAATGTTGTCTACTCCTTTTTTTCCAGACCAGCGAATGTAATTCTGCATGTCTATTGACAAATTAAATATAAGAATTCATCCTCACCACACCTCCAAAAGTTTTTTACAGCTGTCATTGAAATGCAGGCGGAATGTTACAGTGCTTCTTTGTTTCCGTCACTTCTCTGTTTCCTTTTTGAACGCTCATAAATTCATACCTTGGTCAAATAATGTCATTTTCTTCCCTAAAAACAGGCAATGTCATTTTCTTGGTCAAATAATGTCATTTTCTTCCCTAAAAAAATACAATGTCATTTTCTTAGCCTTAAATTTCTAAGGACAAATAAGCAAGCATTCAAACAACAGATCGAGCTGTGCCAATTATTCCTTTCACACCATCTAACATAAACACTATCGAGTTGCATCACAGATCCATTCACTCAAAAGCTTAAGTTATTGATAAAAGATGGACAAGATATAATTAAATAGTCCTCTTCACATTTAGACTCCACAATGTCTACATGTGAATTCAAAGTATGCTGTAATTATTTTTTCTTAAAATTGTGTTTTTTTTCGACGGGCCAGTTGGAAGATTTCCGGACTAAATATATTAGGAAAAGGAGAATAAGTTTAGGGAAACAAGAAGAGAGAGAAGCTCTCTGAAACGAAAAAAAAGGGAAAAAATTGTGTTAGACAGGATCTTTTAGCCCTAATCATGTTGAGTTGTATGCACCAGCCAATTCACTAAAAACTTAAGCTATTGAGGAAATATGGATAATATACTTCAACAGAAAGTGCTTGGACAACAACTAGATAGTATCCCTGTAGCTTTTGTGGTCCCTGGCAGTAGGGCGAAATGTTTGGAGCAATTTATTTACTGTAATTAAGGCCCTGTTATAATCTACTCCCTTCTTTATTAATATAATAGACAAATCTCCTGTTATTCTTTAAAAAAAATATCTATGTAGCTTTTGCAATTACTACAGTGCGTTGAGCTTTCATACGCTCTCCCGGAGTTGGCTGGTCTCTGGTATCTGGACAGCCACATCGCGTTCTGATGCAATGTTGGGCCAGACGCTGGAGATTTTTCTTTCGCTTCGGGTACAACTTTTTCTTTAAAGCATCCCAGGCTTATGTGTTCCCCATGAGCTGCAAGTTTCCAGATAAAAACTAAGAGGCTGTTTGATTTGAATACAAATTTGCATTACCAAGCCTTATCAAAAGTTAGCATTGCTAAATTTGGTCACCAAATTGGTACCAATGTTTTGGCCAAAGATTAGCAAGAAAATGAACTAGGAAGCTAGGGGAGAAGAGAATCTTGCTAAAGTTTAGTAGCAAACCAAATATCTGTCAAATTCGGTCAACACTATCAAAATTTGGTAATGCAAGCATTAACAACTATCGGAAATAAACCAAACAACAATCAGATTTAGGGAGTAAGAGTTACGTGGCATAATTTGAGCAAATATACCTTAGTTTTATTGGGCTTAACGGTTTGTGGGCTCCGAGTTTAGGCCGTCGGCCGGAGATTCGTGGGTGTAGTTCTTTTTCTCACAGGCTTGAAATAATTATCACGTGTGACTGTTTTTAATCCCTCCATAAAAACAGAAAACATTAGTGGTAGCAAAACCGGAAGAAAATTATATGAACTTTTTAATCAAATGACACATGGCATAATAAGGGGCGTTTGGTTTGATGCTAGGCAAGTTTGGCTAAGTATTAGCTGGTGTTTGCTTTATATCCACAACTATAACATGCCATATTTTCTTAGGCACATGACTCACTCATCGTACACAAATTTTCTAGCCAAAGATTGCCACAAAATGTATGACATGCTTTGTCATAGTTTTTGTGGCAATGTGCTATGCCATCCAAATATACTCTAAATCAACTACCTATTTACACGGCACGTGTCATGATTAGGAAGGCTACAAGCAAGGGTCTTTTTGGATTTATTTCTCGTAGGACCAGAAAAGAAATTCATTGCACCTCATACGACGCTTGCGAGGAAATGTCGTTCGCGGTTTACATTCTTGTGCAGTAACGCTTGTCCTATCTAATCATAACAGACAACAAGACTTTTGATATGTAGCGTGTTTTCCTCGGTGTACGACGCAGATGAAAAATACTGAAAGTTACTTTGGACTATAAAGATATTGAACAAGATAAAAATTTTATTTTGGTGTTTTGCACATGACTGCCTACTGTATGGTTTCCAGCTGAAACGGAGGCATATCCCGGTGAATGATACATGTGTCTTCTGTGGGAGGGTGGAGCGTATCGAACATTCCTTCCTATTCTGCCAGTTTGCTCGTGAAGTTTGGCGTGAAGTGAAATTAGAGTATGGATTCCATCTTTACCGCAAGACGTTAAATTATGCTAAGCAGTGGTGGTTCGATTTCCTGGGACATTCCTCGGTTCAGGAGGCAACGGTTCTTGCTGTTACTTTGTGGTATATTTGGGAGGCCCGTAATGATGCTCGAAACGATGAAGGTTTGTTGCATCCTCGAAGGGTGGCTGCGAAAATTAAAGCTTATGTTGAGTTGATAGTGTTGCATATCTTCGATCCGAATCCAGGTCATAAGTTTGAGTCCTTACTTTTAGTCCCTAAATAGACTCCGTCGCCAACAGGTATGGTCTTTATTAATATCGATGTAGTACTATTTGCTTTATCTCATCGGATAGGGATTGGCGTGGTAGTTCGAAACCACATTGGTGAATACTTAGCTGCCTGCAACGAGCGTCTTGATGGGATCACTATGCCGGAGTTAGCAGAAGCATTGGCGTTTCGCCATGCAATAGCCCTCGCCCGTGATGAATGATATCAAAATGTCATCCTTGCTTCTGACTGCTTGTCTGTGGTGTAATAGTTGAATTTGTCGATGCGGGATCGATCCTCTGTTGGGACGGTTATCTCTGATATAAAGTCTATGGCAGAGGGCTTTTCCTCGGTTGTTTTCGTCATGTTAGTCGTGTAGTGAATGTTGCAGCATATACTCTAGCTAGATCTTGTGAGCACTTTGTTAGCTCTTTTATTCGTAATGGTGTACCGAAATGTATCTGAGAGACTCTTTGTAATGATGTTTGTGATCAATAAATTGCCAGCATTCTCTCTAAAAAAAAAATCAACAAATGATATTGCTAGTTTGCAAAACGTGTGGAAGTGGGAGGAAATGGTGTGGAAACCGACGCGAACGACGCCACGAAGTCGTCGAAGCACAACGCCGGAGCAGCCACGTCCATGTGATTCGGTGACAGGCGCTCCAGGACCCCACCGCGGTCGCCCTTAGGGCTGGAAACGAGCTGATCCGAGCCAGCTCGAGCCAAGCTCGCCCAGGCTCGGTCTGAACTGCGGCTCGGCTCGTTTGAAAACGAGTTGGGAACTAGGATCGGCTCAGTTCGAAAGGGAGCTCGAGCCGGCTCGCGAGCTTTCCCGAGCCAAGAACCACCCAATGCAGGAACTTTGATTCTCAGGTAGAAGCCAGAAGCTCGCTTTTCATTCTACCTAAATCACGCGACGAACAGGGCGCAAAATAAATATGGCATGCTTCCTTTTCATTCTACCTAAATCAAGAAGCATAGCACATGTTGATAGTGAACACAAACAGAGTATAATGGCGAGATGACCATAAACAGACTGTCGTCGAGGCGGACGAGGAGCTTGATGGGCATGTCGGAGCTTAGACGGATGCAGCGAGATGACCAGATTGTTGGGAGCTCGTCTTGGCGAGATCGGCCGGACCACCAGATCCGTTGCGGCGGTGCACCAGACAGCGCCCACCTCGCATCTGCGGCGTCCGTCCACGCCGGTCCTCCTCCTCTCCCCCATAGCTCCCCATCTTGTTACCCTTGCCGCCCTCACCGCCCCATCAGCCATCACCATCATCTCCCCTTCAAACTGATCAAGCCAAGAATGCGAGGAGGGGCGCGAATGAATCCAGAGACGGCGTGGCAGCGACGGCTACTTCTCCGCGTGGAGGACAGGAGGAGTGGGGAGCACTGTTGCCTGAGGCGAGGTGGAGCACGCAGGCGGCAGCAGACGCCAGAGAAGCACGAGGGAGCGCGGAGGACGGGGAGGAAGGGGAAGGGGATCGGGACGGGAGGAAAGGGAAGGGAATGAGGACTGGGTGTGGGTACGAGGCGTCTTAGGCTCTCAGCGTCTGGGCCCTTTGTGGCTTCGTGGGCCGCACAAGCCAAATGGCTCGCTGAGCGGCTCAGGCTTGGCTCGTTTGTTCACCGAGCTGAAAACTGGGCTTGGCTCGGCTAAAAAAAATCATGAGCTCGAGCCGAACCGGCTTGGCTCGCAACGAGCTCGAGCAGGCTCACGAGTCTTGAGCTATTTTTCCAGCCCTAGTCCCCCTCGAGCAACTGCACCACCCGGCGCTTGCCGGGACACGCCGCGGGCGACCGATGCGAGCTTCAGGAGCGTCTTGGCCTCGTCGGCTAAAGCAGAGGAGGCAGGCAAGCAGCGACATGGTGGCTGTACAAAAACTTTGGCTGCTTCAAGGACCATGTACAGAAACTTTGGCTGCTTCAAGGATAGTTCTAGCTTAGTCTAATTTCAGTGAAATGAAATTAGATTATGCTCAAGTATTGTTTACACTAGCATGTAGCACTTGCTGGTAGTGGTAGATGAGGTGATGAACAGCATGACGCCGTTCGTGTGGGCAAATCAGGAGGTGTCTAAATCCGAGATGCTTAAAAATTCCTTTAGGAAAAATCTTGGATGTTTTTCTTTGATGGATCATGCTTTACTGCACACAGAACCCTTCAGTACATTCAAGCATTACTCAAGTAGTTGGTTGATGGGTAATGCTAACCAGCAGACATCTGATATGGACATTTTCCGTTGGAGGCTGGTTGGTGCGCGCGAACGCTTGCCGAATGGCGGCCACGCCAACGCTTATCCACGTCGAGTCCATAAAGCGCACACGGCAGTGTTACATACTATATCCTTATGATCTTGTTACATCCTAGATGTGCCCACACGGCAGTATAGACGGCAGTGTAGACGTGGCCCGTAACGAAGCTCTCAACCACCCTTTTTTATAAAAATAAAAATAATTCTTGAAGCCACGTGATAATTTATTTTGCCAATTTGAATATACAAATTAAGGAGAAGGCAAACAGTGGTTAACAAAGTAAATCATTCTATGTATAATCGAGATCATGTTGCAGACAAACAAAGCTCTGAACTCATAATTGTTTTGATTTGTGATGTTGCAACCATTGTCCGGTGATGTTGCAACCGATGTCCGGGGATGTTGCAACCGATGCCCAAAGTTGTTGCAACCGTTGTCCGGTGATGTTGCAACCATTGTCCTAAGATGTTGCAACCGTTGTCCAAAGTTATTGCAACCATTGTCCGATGATGTTGCAACCGTTGTCCAAAGTTGTTGCAACCGTTGTCCGAGGATGTTGCAACCATTGTCCTAGGATGTTGCAACCGTTGTCCGGGAATGTTGCAACTATTGTTCTAGAATGTTGCAACTGTTGTCCGGTGATGTTGCAACCATTGTCCGGGAATGTTGCAACCATTGTCCAGGAATGTTGCAACTATTTTTCTAGGATATTGCAACCGTTGTCCGGGAATGTTGCAACCGTTGTCCGATGATGTTGCAACCATTGTCCGGAGATGTTGCAACCATTGTCCGATGATGTTGCAACCATTGTCCGGGGATGTTGCAACTATTTTCCTATGATGTTGCAACCGTTGTCCGGGGATGTTGCAACCATTGTTCGGGGATGTTGCAACTATTGTCCGATGATGTTGCAACTGTTATCTAGACATGTTGCATTTTCGGACCGTATGATCGGACTTATTCCTATAGGCCACGCCATCTTCTAATTAATCAAGTAACTGAGGAGTGTGGGGACACTATTGAGGACATCAATTAAAAAGATGGGAGTCAATGGTTTTAATCAACCTTCGTTACTTTAATCCAACGATGGTCGAACCGTATGATGAAAATCTCGGCGTCAAACGTACGAGCCGTAGCAGCGTCCAACAAAAAAAATGTTGCGTTCACCGTGGATTCATCTCACCCCAGGTGATCCTAATCCTACGGCAGAAGGTAGCTAGGGCTGTACGAGCTTGGGTCAAATGGGTTAGCAAAACACGTTCAATTGAACTGCCATTGATCAGTCCTAGATGTACATTAGTTAGCTGTCTGAACTGATGCACGTATGCAGGCTAGCTTCAAACTATTGTATATGCAGCCTTAGCTAGAGCAATCGTTACGTTGTTCTCTTTTTCGGACCATACGGGTGGGACGTTCTACCCGTACGTCCGACTACTAACACCTCCCTTGGTTGATTGACTCGTGCATTGACAAAGACTTTGACTTTGTCTCACTTCTAGATGCAAACCAGTATACAATGTTGTTTACTCTTTTTTCTCAGACCAGCAAATGTAATTCTGCATGTATATCGGCAAATTAAATCTAAGAATTCATCCTCCCACACCTCCAAAAGTTTTTACAGATGTCATAGAAAATGCAGTGGAATGTTATAGTACTATACACCACCTATTGTTTCAGTCAAAAGTTCAGAATCGTTGTAACTACAAACTAGATGGTAGACAGAAAGAAAAAAAGGACTCCTAGGTTTCGAGTTTTTGGCGGATACAACACTTTTTCGGGACGTATTTGCAAATCTGATCACATTGAGATCGTATTTGCAGAAATAGCGCCGCTGGCACACGGTGACCCATGCGCCAACGCCTGAGAGCACGCCACGTGGCGTTGGCGCCGCAGTGGCCATTGCCAAACGCCTACCATTGTGTGACCCCCATACGTTGGCCTTGAGCCAACCATGCGCCCTAGCGTTAGCGCGAGCCACCCATCTTGACCCTTTTCCCTGATTAGTTGAGTGATTAGTTGATGTTAATTAGTTGTTAGGTGAGTTAGTGTTAATTAGTGGCTGAAATTTCAAGGAATCTTAAAATATAGCAAATGAGTCCAAAAAATTATGAAATTTTTTGTAGAGCCTCTTGACATCGTGTACTTGCTTGTGTAAGTTTTTCATAATTTTATTCATTCAGAATTTTTATCGCTATTTCGTATAAGTCTCATGTTCGTACGAATCAATAAATGTAGAAAATGAGCTTCAAAAATTATAAATTTTATTTTGAAGGGTCCTCACGTAGTGGACTTGATTGTGTAATATTTTGCCAATTTTATATGTGTTCTGGTATTGTCTTGAAAACCCACAGCCAACTGAAGGCTGCAAGATAGAATGATGTTAGTACAAATAAACACTCTGGACGTAAACCAAGAATCTCGTACCTCCCGGATGTGCAGTGCAGATAACCGAGGTGGAGCACCAGTCTGTGTACCAGGTCCAGACGACTATATTTGTACTCCAGTGCCATATTGTATATCGACATCTCGAGTGGAGTTGCAATATAGCTTTTTTTTTACATTCCAAGTCACATGAAATCATGAAACCCTAATTTCCGAAACCTAAAATCGAAATTTTCGCGACCTAAATTTTCGTGATAATACCAGAACACATATAAAATTGGCGAAATATTACACAATCAAGTCCACTACGTGAAGACCCTTCAAAATAAAATTCATAATTTTTGGAGCTCATTTTCTACATTTATTGATTCGTACGAACAGGAGACTTATACGAAATAGCAATAAAAATTCTGAATGAATAAAATTATCAAAAATTTACACAAGCAAGTACATGATGTTGGGAGGCTCTACAAAAAATTTCATAATTTTTTGGACTTATTTGCTATATTTTAAGACTCCTTGAAATTTCAGCCACTAATTAACACTAACTCACCTAACAACTAATTAACATCAACTAATCACTCAACTAATCGTGGAAAAGGGCTGGCGCATGGGTGGCATGCGCCAACAACTGTGGGCGCTTGGTTGGCCTGCGCCAACGGCCGTGGCGCGCCACGTGGCGTGCTCTCTGGCATTGGTGCACAACCACCGTGCGCCAGCGGCGCTATTTCTGCAAATATGATCTCAATATGGTCTGATTCGCAAATACGCCCCAAAAAAGTGTTGTATCCGCCAAAAATTCTTTGGGTTTCCCGCAATGTGAATGGGCGAACCTCCAAGGTCCTCAAAAATAGAGAAATAGTACCAATAGAGTAAATACGTCTTTTTTATGCACAATAATCCTCTCCCTTCGAGACAGGGAACGAGAGATTATTTATAGTGTTAGATTAGGATGCGAGAGATTACAATGTTACTCCTAAAAAGGACCTTATAACTACAGGGGCTTCAAGGTCTTTGCATTCTCTTTGTGTAGCTTTGGTGCATGGTGAACCTTCATGGACCCTATCCACCATGTCTTTACTCCTGGTCCACAGGTAGTCTTGACTCCCTTTGATCCATGCGAGATGGACCTGGACCACTTTGCTCCGTACGAGGTGCTCTGGAGAAGGCTTTCTGGACCCCCTTCGCTCCATGGTGTGTTCATTCATCCAAGATAGTCGCGCTGGCCTTTCTGTACCATTCAATCGGGTCGAGAGGTGCCCTTGATTGTAGACTTCGCCAGGTCGGTGGGGCTGGTAGGCCGCCCCTACAACAATAAATTCATACCTTAGTCAAATAATGTCATTTTCTCCCCTTAAAACAGACAATGTCATTTTCTTAGCCTTAAATTTCTAAGGACAGATAAGCGAGGATTCGAACAACAGATCCAGTTGTGCCAATTATTTCTTCACACCATCTAACATAAACACTATTGAGTTTGTATCCACAGATCAATTCACTCAAAAATCTTAAATTGTTGATGAAAGACGGATCTCTCGCAGTTTGCTTGTCTCCAATATCAGGACAGACATCGCGTTCTGATGCAATATTGGGCCAGATACTGGAGATTTTTCTTTCGCTTCGGCTACAACTTTTACTTTAAAGCATCCCAAGCTCATGTGCTCCCCACAGCCCAAATATATAGGCACTATTTTGCGAAACAAATAACCTTTTTTTATACAGCTATACTATTTTCCAATAACATTGTTGACAAGGATATAATAATCCTCATTTTATCTTTTATCTATAATTCTTATTGCGGTAAATATGGCGTCATATGGTCCTCGAGTATACCCTTAAATGTTATAAGGAAGAGCCTCTTTGGGTGGTCGCAAGTTCTTCTCGACCACCCCCATAGTCGTAAGTTATGCTACGACTACCCCATAGTCGTAAGTCTTGCTCGACTACCTCATAATCGAGGTTCTTCTACGACTAGGTCGATTATGACCACCTTATGATCAATTAAACCTCTGAGACAAGTAGGCCCAATTGATTAAGGGATTCAAACGATCATCATCTGTTGTTACTCGCCAAGTAATAGCACGTAATGCTTCATTATCTACGGTATATAGGCTGTTAGGCGACGTGGAGGAGTTAATATGCCGGTGATTACTACCAACGTGCGCCCGTTACAAGATGTGATGAGGCGTCGCTTCACGTGGAGAAACTGCTGCTCCTTCACGTACTATATAAAGGCGGCAATCAGAGAGGGAAAGGGGCATCAGGGATATAAGTACTAGCGTCTGTAATAGTCTGAGTTTTCCCCACGATTGTTCGAATACACTCAATACCATACACACACAGAGTAGGGTTATTATTCTCTCGGAGAAGGCTGAACTCTGTATAAAAATCCCGTGTCAATCTCTGCGTGATTTCATTCTAGGAGACCCCGAATCAAACAATCTTTACGTAAGTTCGGTTCTAAAACAAGCGGTTGGCGCCGGCCGTGGGGATCTTCGGTAATCTCTTGTCAACATACTCTCTGTTTTCCAAATCTCATGCACTCATGGCGGGAGAATGGAGCGAGGAGAAGCTGGTTCGACTTGGTAGATTATCTGACGTCGACATGGATGCGGTTTAGATTCTGAGCGAGTGATGACTCATCCGATGGTCTGCGCCTCCGGTGATCTTCCATGAGATCCGAGGAGACAATGCGTGATGGAGTTGAGGAGGATCCATATCCCCCAACAAGATGCGTCCAAGAGAGAGTCTACCCTCTCAAAGGACAAGGGTCAATTTGACCAGGACTACACCAGTGGACTCACAACACGACGAGAGTTTTACCTCGAAGTGTCGAGTCCCCTAAAATGATCCGACTTGGTGAGGCAAGTTCGAAGCCACATTTCGAGGACTTCACCGACATCTGGTGATTCTCTCTCTCCGGATGGCGCCAGAGAGGCGGGATCAAGCATGCTTTTCCTACAAATTCGACCATCTCTCCGCAGATCACGCACCAACGGAGGCGGTTATAACCGGACTTCCCTACCTAGAGGATTACTCCAAGTCGCTAGATGGTGTCTCGGCGACTCCTCAAGCGGGGAGGCCTCGGCGCAAGTGAGAATCATCAACGGGAGGTCTTCGTCCTTCCCTCAGATCAAGGTCACTCTCCTAGAGATTGAACTGGAGACCCTCCCGGAAGATCACGCACTGCGCCCCCTCATAGCAGTGGCAAGAACACCACCGATGGCGGACACGACCAACACCTTCATGAACGCGAAGGAACTCCTCGACATACTCGCACTTCATTGAGGCAGTCTCAAGAGTCTGACATGGAAGATCTTGAAGCTACTCGACGAAGGAAGATTGCGGCTCAGAAGAGTTTACCTGGGCGCATCCAATATCGGTCAAAGGAAGCTCAAGAACTCCAGCACATCAGTGATTTGCTCGAGAATCCAACTCGAGAGCTCACCCGAGCGCCGGGGTACGACCTCTTTGTTGAAGAGATCGCACAAAGGCTTCGGTCTACGATGGAAAAGCTGGAAGCACCTCGCAAATAACCACAGTACGTAGCTCACCAAGTACATTGTTCAGGAGCGTGATATTGTCTTGAAGATTAATCTTCATCGCTTCCATGACCTGTTGGGTACGAGTTGAAGCCTCGCGGAGTTGTTTGTTTTCGACCACTTGTTCTGACAAGAATAAAACTGGTCGAGTAAATAAACTTCTAGAGGAGAGAATAAAATAGTCACAGGTAAAAGAATTTCTTACCTGCTAGACGAGAATCTAACTTCTCGATTTACGCATTATGAGAAGCAGCGGTCTCGGCATCCGCTCCTTCCATAACTTGACTTCATCTGCGCGTTTGCCTTAGCAATGCGACAGATCTCGTTATAGATCAAAGTCTTATCCCTAAGTTCATTTTCGAGTCTTCCGGTTCAAGATCCATTTCTAAAAGAGAAACGAGAATTAGAAAAGGAAGGGAACTCGTAATGAACTGCAGGAAAAGAAATACTTACCTGATCGGCGAGACCTCGACCTCTCAATTTCTTGATCCTTCTCTTTGGATATACGAAAAAGCTCGCAAATAACCACAGTTTTTTCCTTAACTTCATCCTGAAGCTGTCTCGTATCATTTTCTTTTTCTGAAAGGAAGTGATGATCAGGTAAAAATCAACGATATAAGCAGTCCTAAGTCCAGCACTTACTGTTTATCTTTTCCTGCATTTCTTCAGTTGAAGAGTTGGCTTCTTTAACTTTCCTCAAGAGGAATTCTACTTGGTCACATAGCTTTCTCGACTCCTCTTTTTGATAATCGGCGAGTCGGCCAAAGTCTTTAAATAAGCTTTTAACTGTAAAGGTTAAAAGTGGACATGAACATTATTAAATTGGTTGTAAGCTCTCCTACAACCATTGATCGATCGTAAGTTCTTCTCGACTATGGATCTAGTCGTAAGTTCTCCTACGACTAAGCATCTGGTCGTAAGCCTTTTACGACTAGTACCTAGTCGTGAGTTTTTCCACGACAAACCCTGTAAGCACTATATAAGTAGTCAAGTCAAAAACGACTATGAAAAATAGTGACTTACCAACTCTCTGCCTGTTTGCAGAGTTCCTCTTTTTCCTGTCGCAGCTCTAGAAGTTGTCGATGATATTCACCAACAACGGCAATCTGCTCTAGAGCTTTCTGCAAAAGGAAAGACAGTAAGAAACAAGGGAAGATCACATATATAAGTATGCTTAAATACTTACACTCATGGTTGATCGAGCAAATATCGAGTAAACCAGCTCTGGATGCTTCAGCTTGTCTACTCTATTGACCTGATCCCACCAAACCTTCTCAAGACGCTCATTGTCAAAAGTGTCCCCTCTATTGGGAATGTCTTTGGGATGAGGACTCGATGGTGAGATCTAAAGCGAAGACCCTACTATGGAAGAGGCCAAAAAATCGTAGAGCAGTTGAAGTATTCCTCATCTTCCGATTCTGAAATTGCAGCATCTCCTTGGGTATCAGGAAGAAGGTCTGCAACAATTTCCTTCCCCACACGGTGGTCAGGTATATCTCCACCTTGGGCAGAGGCTTCTGCGACTGCCTCTGCTGGTCCCACGACCACCTCAGTGGTCATGGCAGCTATTTCTGTGGTTGTAGCCGCTACCTGAGTGGTTATAGCCTCCACCTCAGTAGTTGTGGCCGCTACCTCAGCGGCCATGGCTACAACTTCAGCGGTTGTGACAACCGCCTCGGGAGCCACGACTTCTTCCACCACCCGGGCCGAAGATGATCCTTCGACCACTCATTGTCCGCTCTCCTATCATTTGAGAGGCGGAAATGGGCTTCTCGATAAAAGCCACCTCGGGGAATTTGAAGAAGTCGAGCTAAAACAAACAAAAGGATAGCAAGTCAAATTGTGAAAAGCAAAAGGTAAATGATGTTCTTACACTTTAGCTTTGTTTCACATACCTCGCATCTGGACTTGATCGAAACTTTGAAGCCATCTTCCGATGGAAGGGTTCTTCGACTTCTTTACTACGACCACGTCTGGTCATAGCTCAAGTTGGGGAATAGGCTCGGTCACGACCACGTCAGTCGTGGATCTTGAACGAGGACCATCTCTCTGGTCTCTCGACTTTCGGAGGGCGAGATCGGTCTCGACCACTCCAAGAGCGGCGTTACCCTCAACAATAGGGACTGGATCAGCGTTGTCCTTCACAAAAGATATAAACTTCTTCCAGTTCTCTTTTTCTAGTTGCTTGACAAAACTAGAAGTGGCGTAAACTGTGAAAGTTTTCGTCATAATAAAAGGTACATTGGCCTTGTGGGCTTTGCGCCTAAGAGGTTTTCAACCTCCATGGCCTCCTCACCGTAGTCGCTTGATCTCGACTCTTTGTGGTCATGTCCTTGGTCTTCTGGTCTTGCGTATAAGAGGTTCTTCATCCTCCTTGACTTGATTGTTTCGACTTGGTTTCTGCTGCGACTATGCGTGCGCAGAGACTTAACGAGGACCTGGTCGAGCGAAGGACTTGAGCTTGATCCTCCTTGTCGCGACTCTTGAAAGTCGGCGCTTTTACTGGGGAGTTGAGTCCTTGTCCACTGTCGCCCTTGCGCCAATGGTCATCAGTTCGACTTCTTCGTCGTCCCGGCGGTTTTCCATGCCTACTTTCTGTAAAGAAAAACAGAAAAAGAGGAGGGACTGACAGGATGGCATGTGGTGAAGGATTTCATCATACGTCGAATTAGCCCTTTGAAGAAACGAGTACCTCCTATGTGGAGGTACACGGGGCCAAAAGACCCAACCAGGGACTACGAGGTGGGTAAGTGAATCTTCGACTTAGCTTTTGGTTTGGTCTTTCTTTAAAATGGTCTAATGTATGTCATATCTGTTTGCACAGATCTTTCACAAGCAGAGATCGACGTTCGGGTCAAACTTATTTGTGAGAAATCTCCGCCACCTGGAGTGGCGGTTCCTCAAATCCTTGCGGTTTTATCCGCAGAAGAAAAGATGGAGTGCCTAAAGGTAATCAAGGGTTGATTTTATCCTTAGGACTTTAGAGTCGTAGAAAGACTTACGACTGGTTGTTTGTCGTAGAAAAACTTATGACTTGGTAATGATCGTAGAAGACCTTACGATGAAAGAAATGTCGTAGAAAAACTTACGACTAGATACTGGTTGTAGAAAATCTTACGACTGGTCAGTAATACGTTTTTGTTTTTCTTACAGAAAGTAGGTATGGAAAAACGTTAGGACGATCAAGAGGTCGAACTGATAACCATCGGTGCAGGGATGACAGCGGAAAAAAGTCCAGCTCCTCTATCTAAGAAGCGTCGACTCGTGAAAGTCGCTAACAAGGGAGGGGCAGGCTCAAGTTCTTTTATTTCAACTAGATCTTCCGCAAAATCTGCTGCAGACACGGCTGCAACTGAAGCCAGGGAGGTCGAAGCTGCTGAAACTAAAGAGATCGAAGCAGTTGAACCTCTTAAGTGCAAAGCCTGCAAGGCCAAGGTACCCTTCTATTATGACAAGAAAACTTTCGCAGCTTCTGCCTCTCCTAGTTTTGTTAAGCAACTAGAAAAGGAGAATTGGAAGGACTTTATGTCTTTTGTGAAGGACAATGCTGATCCAGCAAAGCCTACGGTCGAGGGTAGCGTTGCCCTTGGAGTAGTCGAGACTAATCTCGGCCATCCGGAAAGTCAGGAGACCAGAGAGATGGCTCCTGTTCAAAATCGACGACCAGACGTGGTGGCGGCTAAGCCCATTCTTCAACTTGAACTCCGACCAGACGTGGTCGTAGAAAAGGAGTCAAAGAAATCTTCCGTTGGGAAGATGACTCCTAAGTTCCTGGTTAGATCTAGGGTGCAGAGGTATGTGAAAAAGACTAAAATGTAATAATAGCATTTACCTTTGGCTTTTCACAATTTAACGTGCTTTCCTTTTGTTGCTCTTAGCCCGACTCCTTCAGCCCCCGAGGATGCTTCTATTGAGAAGCCCATTGCCGCTTCTCCCGCAGATGGAGAGACGACAATAGGAGTAGTCAAAGGATCATCTAACACCCGTGCAGCAGAGGAAATCGTGGCTTCTGAAGTGGTTGCTACAACCACTGAGGTAGTTGCTACGACCACTGAGGTGGTCGTGGAGACAACAGAGGCAACGGTAGAAGCCTCTGGCCAAGGTGGTGATGTACTTGACCACCATGTTGGAAAGGAAGTCGTTGCAGATGTACCTTCCGGTCCTCAAAGAGAAGATGCAGTCACAGAATTAGAAGACGAGGAGTACTTCAACTTCTGTGCTGATTTCTTTGGACCTGCTTCCATCGTGGGGTCTTCTGCTTTTAGATCTCGCGATCGAGTCCCTCATCCCAAAGATATTCCAAACAGAGGGGAAACTTTCAACAACGAGCGTCTCGAAAAGGTTTAGTGGGATCAAGTCGTGAAGATAGACAAGCTGAAGAGTCCAGAGATGGTTTTCTCGATGTTTGCTCGAACGACCTTGAATGTAAGTATTTAAGGATACTTATATGTATGGCCTTCCCTTGCTTCTTATTGTCTTTCTTTTTGCAGAAAGCTTTAGAACAAATTGCCACTGTTGGTGAATATCACCGATAACTTATAGAGCTACGACAGGAAAAAGCGGAACTCTGCGAACAGGCAGAGAGGTGGTAAGCCACTGTTATTCGTAGTCGTTTTAGGGTTTGACTACTTATATAGTGCTTGTGAGGTTTGTCGTGGAAAAACTCACGACTAGATTCTAGTCGTAGAAAAACTTACGACTAGTTAGATAGTGCTTATGTCTACTTTTAACCTTACAAAGTTAAATAGCTTATTTAAAGACCTCGGCCGACTCGCTCGATTATGAAAGAGGAGTCGAGAAAGCTAAGGGAAGAAAAAAGAAGACCTCTTGAAGAAGCTTCAGGAGGGTAACTCTGTAACTCAAAAGTTGCAGGGAGAGATAAATAGTAAGTGTTGAACTTAAGACTGCTTATGTCTTTGATCTTTATCTTTTTAACTCTTATTTCTTTTCGGAAAAAGAGGACGAAATAAGAAGGCTCCAAACCAAAGTTAAAGATAAAACTTTGATCGTTCACGAGATTTCTCGTATCGCCAAAGATAAAGATCAAGAGGTTGAAAGGCTGAGATCTCGGCGAGTAGGTAAGCAATTCTTTACCTGCAGTCCTCGAGTTCTTTTCTTGTTCTGATTCTTATTTCTTTTTAGAAATTGAACTCAAACTAGGAAAACTCGAAACTAAGGATCAGGAAAAAACCATGATTCTTAACGAGACTATCCGCATTGCCAAGGAAAACGCAAAGGGCATCAAATTATGGGAGGAGCGACATGCTGAGACCATTGCTTCTCATAATAAGGAAATCGAGAAGTTAGATTCTCAACTAGCAGGTAAGGAATTCTTTACCTGAGAACTAGTTTTTTTCCTCTTATAGGAATTATTTTTGCTTGACTAGTCTTACCCCTTTCAGAGCAAGTAGTTGAGAATAATCAACTCTGCGAGGCTTCGACTCGTAACCAACAGGAGATGAAGTTGATGAAGATTAATCTTCAAGGCAACATCACGCTCCTGAACAATATACTTGGTGAGCTGCGTAGTGAGGGAAAAACTCCTCTAGAAGACACGATAGCTGCTCATATAAGTACTATTGGGGAACAAGTCGGGACTTTGCAAGAACTGGTGACCACTCTGAAGGCCAACCAAGCTGACTCGATAAAGGAGGCGGTCGAAGGTGCGATAAGTTATGTATTGGCAAAACTTAAAGCTCATGACCCCTGAATTTTAATATGCAACCAATCGACACCGACTTCGACCGCCCGAGGCGTAGCAAGTCGTTGATTGAAGAAATGCAACTAGTCGGCAGGAAGGTCTCGGAGGAGATGCAATCGATCTCCTCTTCGAGTAGTTTGTAATAAAACACGTGAAAAACAAGCTTTTCTTGATGTAATATATAATCCATCTTGTTTCTCGCAAATTATCTTGTCAAGTAGTTAGTAACTCAAAAGATAATTGACGAGCGAAAAGACTAAGAATCGAAGTCAAATTAATAACTTTATCCTAGCCCCGACTATTTACTTAGTTTATTTAAATAAACTAGGTAAATAGTGTTAAAAGGGTTTATGAAAACAGGGAGGTTTGATTAACTTGTAGTTTTTTTTATCACGATTGTCATGCACTGGTCGAAAGAGTAGTAATGAATCAACTCTAGGAAGTTCCTTCTAGTGGGCAGGACCACGTGCAGAGAGGAAAGGCTTCGACTAGGTGATATTACCATCTCCGATCAGATTAATCAAATCGAGAACGACAACTTGAGTTAGGCAAACGTCTAGATGACTTTAAAAAATTCGTTCGTCCTTCCTTGGTGGACTCGATAAGTCTGTCCTGGTAGCAGAAGTAGGAAACTGAACTATGCTAGGAAGTTCCTTCTAGTGGGCAAGACCACGTGCAGAGAGGAAAGACTTCGACTAGATGTGTTTCTTCCTCCGACCAGTTGAAACGGAACGAGTACACCAAAGGCGGTTGAATAAATCTAAGAAAGTGCACTCTGCTTTAAGAATATTTCGACCAAATAGAACCCGAACTCTTTGTATTGGCAGCAAAAGTCAGTAACGAGTCGACAGTAGAAAGCTCCTTCTAGTGGGCAGGACCACGTGCAGAGAGGAGAGGCTTCGACTAGGTGATGTTACCTGCCTTTCGACCAGTGTAAAGAAAATTGGGTGTTTGGAATATAGTCGAAAGATTATGAAAGCACTACTCAAAAATAAGACAATAGAGGTAGGAAGAATCTGAGGCTTTATTGTCTGAATGGTTTGTTACACATAAAACTTACGTAACTGGTCGATGTTCCAAGAATTCGAGAGAACCTGGCCGTCTTCCATTGCTAATCGTACTGACCCTGGCTAGGTAACTTCAACCACTGTGTAAGGACCTTCCCACTTAGGAGAAAGTTTATTCCGATTAGACTTGGATTGGCAGAGCCTCAATACCAAGTCACCTACAGCAAGGCTGCGAGGTTGGGCCTTATGATCGTAGTATCTGCGCAGGGCTTGTTGGTAGATTGCTGAATGGATTAAGGCCTGGTTTCTCCTTTCTTCGAGTAGGTTAATATCATCCGCTCGAAGCTGCTCCTAGTTGGAGTCATTGAAAGTTTCGACTCGTGTTGACTGTGTCTTTAGTCTCGGAGGAAGCATGGCTTCGGCTTCGAAGACCAGAAAAAAGGGTGTTTCACCTGTAGCCCGACTAGTAGTCGTACGAACTGCCCATAATACGGAGGGTAATTCTTGTACCCAAGCCCCCGAGCACTTGATGAGCTAGTCGAAAACTCGGGTTTTAATTCCCCGCATTATTTGGCCATTCGCACGTTCGACTACCCCATTGCTTTGGGGATGGGCAACAGAAGCATAACATAATTTGGTACCCAACTCGTCGCAAAATTCTTGAAATTTTGCGCCAAAATTGTTTACCATTATCGTAATTATTCGACTTGGTACTCCAAATCGAGTAATTACGCATCTCATCATGAACTGTTTTTACGCTTCGTTGTTATCCGATTCTGAGTTCGCTTCGATCCATTTTGTGAACGTATCAATAGCCACAAAAGGAACTCAAACCTCCTAGAGCTTTGGGGAACGGTCCTAGGATATCGAGACCCTGTGCGCAAAAGGCCAAGACAGAGGTATCGTTTGTAATGCTTGATTTGGTTGGTGTATTTGCTGCTATGAAATTGGCATTGGACACACTTTTTAACCAACTCTTTAGCATCGTACAGGGCTGTTGGCCAGTAAAAACCTTGTCGAAAGGCCTTACCGACCAGCGTTTTATAGGAAGCATGATTTCCTCAGATGCCACCGTGTATGTCGTGAAGGAGTGTTAATCCTTCGCTCTACGGAATGCATCGCATGAGCACCCCTTGAGTACCTCGTTTATAGAGGACTCCTTCAACCAAAGTATACATTTTGGCTTTTTGGGATAAGCGATCTGCCTCGGGATCGTCTTCGGGTACAGAGCCCTTCTGAAGATACTCGTAGATGGGAGCCATCCAAGTGTCCTCGTATTCTAGAGAGGCCGTCTCAATAGGAGGTGTCTCTGGTTCTTTAACCAGGGACGACTTCTGGAGTTGTTCCAAGAAGACTCCTTTTGGTACTACAGATCGAGAAGAAGCCATTCGAGCAAGCTGGTTTGCGAGGAAATTATCCTTTTGAGGGATGAATTGTGCCTCGAAACCGAAAAAATGCTTTTCTAGCTTACGCACTTCCGATAAGTACCGAGACATTGTCGGGTTAGAGCACTGGTACTCTTTTCCGACTTGATTCATGACTAGTTGAGAGTCTCCCCTCACGAGTAGTCGGCGAATCGAGAGCACTTTCGCAGCTCGTATGCCAGCTAGCAAACCTTCGTATTCTGCCATGTTGTTAGTGGCCTGAAAGTTTAATTGTATGGCATACTTTAAGGTCTCTCCGGTAGGAGATACCAGGACCACCCCAGCCCCCGAGCCACTTAAAGTAAGCGATCCGTCAAAGTATATCGTCCATTGGTCGTGGGAATCGTACTGGAGATCCTGAACAGGTTCAGGATTTGTTCATTCGGCGACAAAGTCTGCCAAGATCTGGGATTTAACGGTCGTTCGGGACACGAAATGGAGGTCGAACTCCCCAAGTTCGACTGACCATTTTGCCATGCGTCCCGCTGTTTCCCTATTCTGAAGGATCGCTCCCAAGGGAAACTCAGACGCATGCAAACTATTTTGTGCGCCTGAAAATAATGCCGCAGTTTCCTCGAAGACATGAGGAGGGCATATAGAAGTTTTTGCACCTGAGGGTAACGCTCCTTAGGCCCGTGTAAAACTTCACTAACGTAGTAAACCGGTCGTTGTATGTTTTCACGTTCTACGACCAGTACTGCGCTTACTGCCTATGGCGTGGCAGCTAGGTAAATTAAGAGTGTTTCTTCTGGCCTCGGAGAAAACAAAATATGAGCACTCGTAAGATACCTCTTGACATCCTCAAAGGCAGCATTTGCCTCGCTTGACCACTCAAAACCTTCGTGTTTCCTTAGAAGTTTAAAGAAAGATAGTCCTTTTTCTCCTAGTCGTGTGATGAAACGATTTAAAGCCGCCATGCACCTTGTGGGTTTCTGGACTTCTTTCTTTGTGGTTGGAGGGCGCATTTGGAGAATGGCATTTATCTTTTCGGGATTTGCTTCGATTCCCCGTATAGATACTAATCCAAGCAATTTTCCTGAAGAGATTCCGAACACACACTTCTCAGGATTGAGTTTTAAGCGATGCTTTCTGAGGTTGTCGAATGTTTCTTGTAGGTCAGTGATATAATTAAATCTCTTCATGCTTTTAACAACTAGATCATCAACATAGGCCTCCAGGTTTCGGCCTAGTTGAGATGAAAAAGTCGATTGCATCAAGCATCAACTAGATCAAAGGAAGACTTATAGGGTTATTTGTGAAAAAGCAATATCTAACATTTTTAAATACAATAACTACGTTTAAAAACTCAAATTTTACATTATCTAAAATTAAGTCTTAAATGAATTAATAAAGCTAGTGTAGGCACCAACCTAACACTAACTTAAATACGGGCACCAACCCGGGGCTTCAACCCATAATTTTTCTCATGGACATCCATCCAAGTTTAAACTGTTTTATAAACATTTTAAAAATAAAATCAAAGTCTAACTTTGAGTTGCTTTGTTCAGCATGTCCATAACCGTGGACACTACTATTCGAATAGTTTTACACTCTGCAGATGTTGTACAACTTTACCCACAAGAGATAATCAGCTTGTATTGTCCGCTTCACACACTTCTGTTGGTGTGCGACTAAACGATTAACACAAGGCATTTATAATGTGTCATTTCAAAGTAGTCATACCGCTAAGGTTTCACTTTCTTTGAACTAAACCATCCGCCGGAAACCCCCTCTTGCGCCATGTGGGAATAAATAAAAAAAGTAGATCATTCTGACACACACACACATCAACATCGCATGACTAACAGTAGAACATTGAAAATTAATTAGCCCGGTCGGTCCCATTCCAGACTTATGTTAGTATAGTGGAGCTTAGCAAGATGCGACTCGAAGACTGGTCATTAACTAACTTGGCGACTTCCGCAATAACCCTTGGGTCTCAACCATTCACTGAATTGAGCTGTGCATAAACTTGCATCCACCAACTATCCATTTCGCCCAAGTCCAAACCCATTTTTAATTTAATTTATTTTTTTAAATCATTTGTAAACTTCCATGACACAACAATGCCATGGATACATCTTAAATCCAAAGTATTTTTGGCTATAAATTTCCAAATCAAGCATTTTAGGTCTAAACATGGCTAAGCTTAATTTTTGCCAAAATGTTCTAGTTCATATTATTGTGCCAACTATATTTTATCTAAGGTGACAAGGTATGGATATTCCAATATTAAATTTTGGCCATACAAATGTATTAGGATTTACTATAATTCCAAAATAGGTTTACATTGAATAGAAATAAGCACACAATAATAATTTAAAACTAAATTTAAATAATTTAAAATACTAGAATCAAACATGATCAAATGATGTAACTTGTCTTACTCAATTAATTGTTATTCTGAAACGGCGTCGAAATCTGGCTCTCCGAAGTCGTCGAAATCTATGTGCAAAAATAAGCCAATTTTTTTTAAAAAAACTCCAAATTAAATAATTTAGATTAATTTAGAAATTTGAACCACTTGAATCGGAGCTCGAATGAAGGAGAACGAGCTCTCGGAAGATTCAAATTCATATGAAATGATAGAAATATATTTTCTAGAATTTGTGAAATTATTTTTCTAAAGTAAAATCCATTTATTGCGTCATGATGATGTCAGCAAGAGGATTCAATTTTCGGCCGAATTATTTCCAAAATAAAATGGCTTTGAGACACTAGCAGGTAGGCCCTGGTCTATGGACTAGGTCACGGCATCAAGGTAGCTCCGCCGACGAGGAGGTGAGCACGAGTTAGAACGCGAGGAGGCAATGCTGATGATGAGGACGATGATGGTGGAGCTCCTTCGACAACGGCGCAATCGGCAGAGGAAGCACTTGTGGCCCACGGCGAAGAAACTTGAAATCTGGCAATAGGAAAAGGAGAGGGGGATGGCTTTACAATGGAGAGATGAGGGAGAAGAGGGGCACCGGTGCTCCCTTTTATTGTGCAAGAAAAGGATAGGGGCGGGAGATCGGGCAGTGAGACTTGCGGCGGCGGTTGCACAATCCGATGAAACCACACACGGTAAGGGAGAAAACGGGCCGGAATAGGGGCAGTGGAAACTAGGGGTGCTATTGAGCACGTGTGCGCGGGAAATAGGGGAGGAAATTGTGGCCATTTCAAAGCTTCCGTCGGGCGGCAATGGTGGTGAGAGGCGTTTTGCGTGAGGAGGAAGAAAGGAGGAGGAAGGAGAAAGGGGTGGCTGACGAGTAGGGCCCGAGCGGAAGTGAGAGGGAGAGAGAAGGGCGGGGAAGGCTAGCAAGCGGGGCTCGCGTGGAAGAGATAGAAGAGGGGCGGGGGCGTGGGCTGGGCCGTAGGAGATGGTGGGCCGAGCGGGAAAAGAGGGTAATGGGACGGAGGGAAAAGGTTTAAGCCCAAAAAGGAATTTGCGGATTTTAATTCATTTTCGATTTTCAGGAATTATAAGAAATCAAAAGGGCTTTTAGAAAATAGCAAATAGAGTTAAAAAATTATGAAAAAAATTCATAGAAACCCCGGATTATTTTGAACTTAATAAAATTATTTTCAACTTAAAGTTGGCTTTTATTTTTTGCGCATTAATTATTTTTAATATCTGGAAAATAGGAAAAACCTTTTTAAAATCCAGAAAATCAAAGGAAATTAATTAAAATTTCTTTTTAACTTCAAAATTCTAGAAAACCCAAGAAAACTCTTTTAAATTTTAGAAAATCCAATAAATTATTAATTTTATTTTTTTTGGAAACATAACTTTGGGATGCTACAAGTTCGTTGCCATAATTGTGGGTTTCCACATTTTCTTAGCACCGTGACCCATGCGTCATAGACTTAGTTTTTTTGCCAAAATTTCTACAATTGTGGTGCTAAATTTTGTTGCCACAAAAAGTGTGGCAAGCCATTGACTAAGATTAGTTGTGGCAAAATTAGGCATCAACCAAACAAACCCTTAGTCTCAGTTCTCTCCTAGTACTAAAAGTGAGGCCCTAAGCGTGGTCCAATCCAGCCCAAGTCTAGCCCAAAACGCAACAGGTCCGAAATTAGTCTAGCCTATTTTTCAATTTTAGGCCTACTTGGTCCAAAAGCCTGGATGGGCCCAAGCTCAGTATGCCACTAAATAACTACATGATTCGTAATATGTTATTTATTGTGAGACTGATATATAGATCTAAGACCCATATATTAGTAAGACACTAGTGAACTTCGTGGCATATAGCTAATTACACCTTCAATTAATGGATCATCATGACAGCAGTGATCGGTGAAACATGTGGATGGTTTGCTTGGATTGTGTTGTATCCGTCGTACGTGGCACCACATGGACAGGCTTTGCTTATTTTGCTCGCTGTGTGGAAACTTCGAAAAAGGAGATGAAAAGGGTAAACCTACGAGCTGCAAAGCGAAGGGGAAAAAGGGAGAGGAAGGAAGGTGCCCCGTAAGTTCACCGTTTCTTTTCGAAAAAAAGAGGAAAAAATAAACTGGTAATAAAGTTCGTTGATGGTGGAAGAGCAAAGAGTACATACATTAGAACGTCTTTTTGCCAATCAAGAGCTTAAAATTCATTCATCAGAAGTAGGAGTACAATATGGGAACCTGCCATTTGCATCCTGGTCTACTGGAGTTGATAAAGCTACTAATTTGGATTTGAAAAGGAGATGCCCAAAAAAGACAAAATCTGCTGAACATAAAATCCGAAATAAAAAGGAAAAAGATAAAGCTACTATTCACTAAAATATTTCTTTTTTTTTCTCAATATGTATATCGAATTTGGATTTGAAATTTTGTGAAATGATAGATTATATCATGTCCTACATATATAATTGTTTTTTATAATTTTTCATAACTATTTAAATCATTTTCGAGCCGTAGAAGCACCGGTAGCACCAAATTTTGGCAGGCATGGGCATGAGCTTGCGCGGTTGGTTTTACATGTCATGTTGTTGGTTCTGACTGGTAGCTAGCTATATATGTAAGCCTATTTTGTGCACGAGAGCTGGTTGAACTTTTTTTAAAATTTGTGTGGGATGGCTTGACTTGACCTTGGATGGATCTACCTACCCAAGATCGCACGCAACGTTCTCGAAGCCACGATAAAAAAATCAAAAATAAGAGGAACACGAATTGTGCATAAAGATGGCGTATCGTCTACAGATATTGTAGAGTTCTTTTACCGATCTGAGGTTAATAATTTTGTAATGATTAGTGCGATTATAAGAAGTGGGTTTGGTTGCATGATCGATGGAGATGGAGATGGAGATGGTCATACATGCATGCATCATACATTGATACTCCATATACTTGTTTGCACATGCTTGCTTGCCCTTGCATGTACGAATTTGATTTCATATTCATCTGATCAACTGTAATTAAATCTGTTAGTTCGACGAATAGTTGCCCAAATCAGCACGCGTCACGAGCGACGAGTACCTAGAGCATCTAAATAGTACATATTATCTGTTACTAAGAGACGTAAACAACAGTATTTAAATGATGTGAAGAAGAGATAGTGAGTTTGTTTCTAGTGGTTTGAGATATTGCAATACAACATGTCCTTGCAAGTACGAAGGTAAGTGATTGTTGCGATGCGCCAGGGAATTTATAGACGGCGAAGAACGTTGGAGAAATGACGCAACGATAACAACATGATAGTTAATCTTGCAAAGGTGTTACATTGCACGCATGCTAACGAACCAAGAACAGTACACGTATGCCTTTAGGGAATTAGAAATACATGGGATATGGTGCTGCACTTCATGTCAATGTTTCTACGTGTCGGCAGGCGCCTTACACCTTCTCACAGTGCGGCTTTCCTGGCCGCAGCGGCCGCGACATATACCCACCGATCCAGCTTCCCCTTCGTTTATATCGTTTATAATGCAACGACTCTACCGACGGCCATTCCCACCCTTCAACAGGTCAAGATCTAGAATCCAAATTCTCTGTGTCAAATCCAACGTGGCGAAGTTGCCCACAACCCTGAAGCCTCTTAGCTCGCCATACCACACCTGCAATACTCTCTCCTTCATGAAGTAATCCGACATAAAGTTCAATGGGTCCATGTTGATAGTCCCGCATGCGGCGATGATACGAGAGAATGGCTTGTGAAGGAGTTTTGGCTTGTTGCATGTGCAACTAGGTTCATTCACATGATCTCTAAGGCACACCTCGTGGGTAACAAGAGAGCGAGCCGTCCCAAATCTGGCTCTGTCCCGAAGGAGCACATCGAAACGATGCTCTGTATTGCTCATCACAAAAACCAGGTGCGACTGACCCTTCTCGGTCTTGGCCTGCATGTACGTTGTAATCTTCGAGCAGTATGGTGTACGTGGGTTGGTTGCATGAAGTGCTGCATTTGCATGCATTTCCTTGAAATATTCGATTGTACCGTGTAGAACGCCTTCCATGATGACGACGAGTGTCTGAGCACGGAGGCTCCTAGTAACCCAGTTGTACACATCAGCAAGGTTAGTGGTCATTATGCCACACGTTGCACCGTTCTTGTCGTGCAGTAAGTACCACTTCTCCAATGGCTCGACCTCAATCCAATGGGAAAAGCACTTGATGTCCCTCGAGGTCCTCCGCGTCAAATGGGGAGGGTCAAACTCCCGCGGTGGTGTGAGACATTCGGGTTGTGCCGCCCCAGGAATGGGCGGACGTTTGTTCCTCTCGACGACGTGCTTCCTAGTGTGCTCCTCCAATATCTCCCACAACGCATCAAATTTACGCTGCTGGTTTTGCATAGCCAGCCTCTTGAATAGCTTCATCAACGGTTGTTGAGGGAATTGCTTGAAGAAGTTGGCCCCCAGATGGCAAATGCATCATCTATTCCTCATGTCTGGTCAAGGGAACGGCTCATCAGGGTCTTGCTGAAGTTTTCTGATGGCCTCCATCATCTTGGGGCGACGATCTTGGATTATACAAATATCAGGATGTGCCCCAACTACGATCTTGGATTATGTAGATATAAGGACGTGCCCCAACTACTTCCTCCTTTAGATGTCGAAGGAACCACAACCAGCTATCGAAATTCTCACTTTTGACGAATGCGATGGCTAAGGGCAGAATCTGATTGTTGCCATCAACGCCAATTGCTGTCAGGATCATGCCCTTGTATTTTTCAGTTAGAAATGTCATGTCGACCGAGTTCATGGGCAATATGTGTCTGAATGCATCGATGCTGGGGCCGAAGGCTAAGAAGGCCATGAGCAGTACCGTCAAACCTAGCGGTCTTCTGGATGGCTTGTCCTTGATAGCAATGTATGTGCCCGGGTTCCTATCCTGTGGCACCTGGAGCATACGAGGAAGGTTATCATAAGCTGCCTCGAAAGAACTGAACCTTCTTTCCAAAGCCTTCTGCTTTGCATGCCACGCCTTTACGTAGTTAATCTTGTACTTGAATTTTTGTTCGATAGCCACCATGATGTGCTTGGCCTCCAGGTCCGTCTTCTTTACCATCTCTCCATACATGACATTGGCTATGAACGTGGACGTTAGGTTGCGATGCTTCGGCAAAACACTACTGAGCACGCATGAGTGCGCCTCCACCTTCGAGACAATCCAGTAAGTCTCATACTTGGGTCTACGTGTGTCCACACGCCAAGGACAACCTTCCTACTCGCAGATCATGGTGTACTGCTCCTGGCTGGATTTTAGGACCCGAAATGTCCGCTGCATGGACAAGACCCACAGCTTAATGGCATCCTACAGTGATCCCTTGTCAGCAAACATTACATAAAGCTGAACCTCCATATCATGGTACTTCCACGGTGATTCGTGCTCGTCATGCATAGTAAGACCCTCAACGTCCACCATATTCCATTCCCGTGAGATGAGACCTTCGTCCTCATTAGAAGAGTCATCGCCATCCCCTTCTAAAGCTTCCTCCTCTACCCGGGCCGTCAAGTCACCGATCTCCATCTAATGTACTATGCTGTCGACATGCTCCCTTGCATCCACCTGTGTACTGGGCTGAGCGTGTGGTGTGCTATCTTCCTCTTCTGCCTCTGCAACATCGGTCACCGCGTCCTCTTCATGAAGCACGCGTTACGCACCTGAGCTGCTCCCACCAACCGGACGAGAGCTGTCGGCAGGGCCTCCTTCGACTCCCTTCGGAAATGCTTGCACGAGTAGCATATACTCATATCCACGGTGCCGATGGCCTTCCACAAAGCCCTTCCATGCAACCGTGTGCATCAGTCTCCTGAACTCCCACCGAATGTGCGCGGTAGACCGACTCCAAAGCCCATGTGGGACGACACTGCACACCTTGGGGTCCAAGGAGAATATGCGGGTGAGCCAGTGCAGGGCATCTCCGATTCGATCATTCTCCGCATCGGGGTGTAGGGTGTACCATACTAACTTGCCGGAAACCACTAAGGTCAACACCGTATGGATCTTTACGAATCGTACCAACACCGTAATGCACTTTTAATCTTGTGGGCCCCGACATGACTGATTCTCACTGCAAATATTTTAAACATTTCAACTAGTCATTTGTCATAATACATTCATGAAACACATGCTAAACCAATAAGTAGCGACACATCGCCTACATTCGGATGAGAACAAGAATGGATGAGACTATTACCTTCACACGAAGACCTTCTCTCCTTATCAGTGAGCTTCCTTCTTGTTCCTCCCCTCCCTCTCCCGAGCTGCTCTCCTCTCCTCCTCTCCCTCTCCCGGGCTCCTCTGCTTCTCCCTCCGTCGTTCTCTCTTCTCCTCTCCTTCTCTCCCTCTCCTTTTCTCCTCTCTCGAGCTCCTCTCGTTCTCTCCCGAGAGAAATGGCGAAAGAGACCATGAGTGTGCTTGTCTATACAACTGTGTAGTCGCTCAACCGTTGAACAACTTGACAGCAAGTAGTGGTCTAATGGTACAGGCGACACGGGGACTGTGCCTGCTATCAAATTGCATGGTGCTAATACTGGACGCCTGATCACAGACGGTTCATCGAAATTGCCTGTATTAAACACATTCTCAGACGGTTTTTGTTTACCGACCGTCTGTGTTATTTTCCATGCTAAAAACTGTATGTGAAGAGGCCATATCACAGACGATTAATGTTTAAAGCCGTCTATGAATTTTCGCAGACGGTTCTGACCAAAAACCGTCTGTGATATTACCCAATATCACAGACGGTTTTTTGTCAGAACCGTCTGCGATACTTCACAGACGGTTTTCAATAAAAACCGTCTGTGATACTTCACAGACGGTTTTCAATAAAAACCGTCTGTGATATTACTACATATCACAGACGGTTTTTTTGTTGAAAACCGTCTGTGATAATTAACTCATCATAGACGGTACAGTGTATGTAGGTCCCCAATAGAGTCTTCTTGATCTCCATCTCTGGCGCTACAGTAACCGCGGGAGATCTCCAAGCCCGGTGAGTCCATCGCCACTCCATGCCCGGTTTGAGTATCGCCTCACCTCACTGAGCCCGCTCGTGTGGTCCATTTCAGCTATTGTCACCGAGGAGTTTGCCGATGTCGCCTCTGTTCACTGATCGACGACTAGTCGCCTTGGACCTTCCCCGACTTCATTGACACCTTCCTCGTGATCGAGGTGAGCTACTGGAGTGTAAGCATCCTTTAATTTGAATAGTTTCAAGCGTTTACGCCTGAATCGCTAGTGAAGCCCATGGCACCGCCACGGGACATCACCGTCGGTTCGCCTCAGGCAACCTTAGGGCCCCGAGCCACGACTATTAGCAATGTGATGTCACCCTAAGCCCAATTTGAGCTTCAAATCATACTGTTTTTAATCATTTAGTTAATAATCTAACGAGTCTATGACATGTGGGACCGCCACAGAATTTATAAATAAAATCATGAAATAAAAAATGAGTCACTAACAAGTAGGGCCCACATGTAAGTTAATAAAATCTGAAAAAATGTAAATAAAAAAAAACCACTTTTAGTTCAGAGAAAAAATACGTTTTCTCTATTGGAAAGCATAATTAAGCCTCAGAAAATATGCTTTCGAAAGCACCATTTTATTTATTTCTAGGGTTTTCAATACGAATCGTGTGATGGATCGAAGCTGGATGTACGCTGAGAACCATGTGAGTGAAGAGTACATTAATGGCGTGTGCGCTTTTACAAGAGCTGCCGAGGAGGATATGTTGAATAAGGGGGCGGAATATATGTACTGTCCATGCATTGACTGCGAGAATCTGAAGATGTTTAAGAACCGAGCGCAGATCGAAGCACACTTGATTTGAAGGGGTTTCAAAAAGGGTTATACACGTTGGACCAGTCACGGTGAAGAGCATATTATACAGGAAGTTAACGACATGCTGCCGGATGATGTCGATTGTGGTTCCGATTCGGATAGGCTACATGATGACAATCTAGATCAGATGCTTCGCGATGCAGAAGGGAACTGTGATGAGAGGGAGTATGTTCAATTCTGGGGCTTAATGGAGAACTCGGAGAAACCTTTGTTCCCGGGCTGCAAGCCGGAATACACAAGGTTGTCATCCGTGCTTGAACTGCTGAAATTGAAGGCAAGCAACGGTTGGTCCGACAAGAGTTTCACGGGGCTGTTAGGTCTCTTAGCGGACATGCTTCCGGAGGGAAACGAGTTGCCCAAAACCACCTACAAAGCCAAGAAGGTTCTTTGTCAATTGGGAATGGAAGTAGAAAGAATACATGCATGTCCGAACGACTGTATCCTCTACCGTAACGAGTATACAAACATGCATGTATGTCTGGTATGCAACGCATCCCGATACAAGCATAAGAATAAATCAAATGACGACGAGGGAATCGAGGTGAAAAAAGGACCTCCTACTAAGTTGGCGTGGTATCTTCCTGTAATTCCCCGTTTGAAGCGGTTTTTTGCGAACCCAAAGAATGCAAAACTGCTGCATTGTCACTCGGAGGAGCGTAAGAATGACGGAAAGCTAAGACACCCTGCTGATTCCGCCCAGTGGAGAAACATCGATAGGAGGTTTGCAGACTTCGGTGCGGAACCGAGGAATATAAGGTTTGGATTGAGTACAGATGAAATGAATCATTTCGGTAACATGAACAGTCGACATAGCACTTGGCCCGTGACGCTCTGTATCTACAACCTTCCTCCTTGGTTGTGTATGAAGCGGAAGTATATTTTACTGTCGATACTTATCGAAGGGCCGAAACAACCTGGGAATGATATTGATGTGTACCTAGCACCATTGATGGAAGATCTAAAAACTTGAGATTGAAGGTGCATGGTATGGGATGCGTACAAATGAGAGAACTTCACTTTACGTTCCTTGTTGTTCTGCACCATAAATGATTATCCTGCCCTTGCTAATCTATCGGGCCAGAGTACAAAAGAGGCCAAAGCCTGTACTCACTGCTTAGATGATACCGAGTGTGTGTGGCTGAATCACTCGTGCAAAACCGTGTACATGTGTCATCGTAGGTTCCTGCGGAGGGCTCACCCATACCGCAGGATGAAGAAACAATTCAACGGAGAGAAGGGGGATAGTTCAACTCCAAGGCATTTAAGTGGAAAAGAGGTCTATGATATGGTTAAGGATTTAGATGTTGTGCTCGAAAAGGGACGTAAATTGAGGACCCGTAAGAAGAACATGTGGAAGAAGAGATCAATATTTTAGGACTTACCTTATTGGGAGCACATAGAAGTTCGTCACTGCATCGACGTCATGTATGTAGAGAAGAATGTATGTGACAGCTTGATTGGTCTCTTACTGAACATTCGTGACAAAACAAAGGATGGTATCAACGCACGGTTTGACTTGGTTGATATGGACATCAGACCTGAGTTAGCAAAAACAAAGACCGATAAATGATGAACGTACCTTCCCCCTGCTTGTTACACTCTGTCCAAGGCTGGAAGAACTGAACTGTGCCGGTGCTTGCATGGTGTGAAAGTTCCATCCGGTTACTCCGCCAACATGAAGAAACTTGTTTCGATGGAAGATTTGAAGTTAATTGGCATGAAGTCTCATGATTGTCATGTGCTGATGACACAAATGCTTCCTGTTGCAATTAAAAGTATTTTGCCGATCAAGGTCCAAGAGACAATCATGAGGCTGTGTTATTTCTTTAACACAATTGCTCAGAAGGTCACCGATCCCGAAGGACTAGATGCCCTGTAGGACGAGGTGGTGACAACTCTATGTGATCTTGAGATGTATTTCCCTCCGTCATTTTTCGATATCATAGTACATCTCATTGTTCACATTGTGAGGGAGATAAAGATGTGCGGGTCCGTGTTCCTACGTAGCATGTACCCGTACGAGAGGTTCATGGGAATTCTCAAGTCCTATGTACGAAATCGATCTCGGCCGGAGGGCAGCATCGTCGAAGGTTATGCAACCGAAGAGGTCATTGAGTTCTGCGTCAATTACATGGCTCAGGTCGAACCGATAGGTGTGCCTCGATCTCGGCATAAGGGGAGGCTCGAGGGTATCGGGACCATCGGAAGGAAAGCAATCACTCCAGATATGAATGTGTATGCTCAAGCCCATTTCACGGTCTTGCAACACATGACTGAAGTGTCCCCGTATATCGACCATCACAAGGACGTGCTTCGGTAATAGAATCCGGAGCGGCCGGATGTTTGGATCACGAGACAACACAATAGACGGTTCAACCAATGGTTGAAGGAGCGACTCGCTAGAAGCTCGTCAAGTGATATGCTGACATGGTTGGCAAAAGGGTCAACATTTACAGTTGTGACATGGCGAGGATACAACATAAATGGGTACACATTCTATCCGCAGGCTCAAGATATAAAGAGCACTAACCAGAACAGCGGTGTCTGCATAGATGCATTCAATACCGATGGGCTGAGGAGCTCCTACTATGGGCAAATAGAGGAGATATGGGAGCTCGTCTACGTGCTTTTCAAGATCCCCCTATTTCGGTGCCGTTGGGTCCATCTCCCATAGGTGAAGGTTGACAAGTACGGTGTCACTACCGTGGACCTCGAACGTGTCGGATACAAAGACGAACCATTCGTACTAGCTAACCAAGTTGTTCAAGTCTTCTATGTAACCAACCCGGCAAATAAGAAGCGCCACGTAGTTCTTCATGGAAAAAGGAGGATTGTCGGAGTTAAGAATGTAGTGGACGAGGAAGAATACAATCAATTTGACGAGTTGCCTCCTTTCAGAAACGGCATAAAGGTCGAGGAAGAAGAACGTGACGAAACTAGTTACATACGTGTCGATCATCATGAAGGGCTAATTTTTAAAGATTAATTGAACAATGTGTGTATATGCACGTTCTGATGAATAGTTAATTTTAGTTCATTTGAGTTAATTGATTTGTACTATGAAATGGATGTGATTGTTTCTGAAATGAATGTGAATTGGATGTATATACATGTACTTGTTGTGTTTTCTGCTTATTTCAAAGGGCATGGCTAGCATTTCTTGAGGCTAGCCAATAAACAGAACTAGATTACCAATACAAAATAATATCACAGATGGTTTGTAGATCAAACCGTCTGTGATTATATATCATAGACGGTTCCTTGGTAGAACCCGTCTGTGATACAATATATCACAGACGGTTGTTGATTGGAACCGTCTGTGATACATCACATATCACATACGGTTCTACTTTAGAACCGTCTGTGATTTCCATCCCTATTTATATTCGGACTCTAGGGTTTGCCCACGCCCCCCACTTCCAATGATTAAGTTTATTTCCTCGCTCCCTCCTCCCCCGAGCCCGTCGCCGCCGTCCTCGACACCGCCACCTCCTCGAGCCCGGCGCGACTCCTCCCCCGAGCCCCTCGATGTCGTCCTCGACGTCGCCTCCTCCTTGAGCCCGACGCGACTCCTCCCCTGAGCCCGTCAACGCCGTCCTCGACGTCGCCTCCTCCTCGAGTCCGGCGTGCCTCCTCCCCCGAGCCCGCCACGCCTCCTCCCCTCCCCCGAGCCCGGTATGCCTCCCCTTCAACGCCGCCCTGCTGCTCTAGTACTGCTCCCTGCTCGTCCTTCTCCTCGACGCTCAAAGGTAACCAATGACGAGTTGCCGACCCCGATGCCCCTTTCCCTCACTCTTTCTATCAATAATCTGTCATGCTGTCATGGTCCTCATTGGCTCATGATAATTGTACTTGTTTTATGAATTTGTATTTGTTCTAGTCGGTTATTCATATGGTATTTGTTTTTATACTGCTACTGGAATATATTGCAATGTGGTGTGATGGGCTTGAGATGAATACTCTGTGATGATAATAGTTTTATACTTAAATTATTTTGATAATCAGGTTTGAACTTGAGCTCTAATTGGAATGCTTACTCTACATCTGATAGCAATATCAAAATGTTAAATCTTAGCTTTATGCTGATTTCATTTGTTCACATGATATTTGTGTTGAGCATATTATTCCTTTTAAATGACTTGGAGGATTTACATGTTTATGTCAATTATTATTAATTGGTGTGTATACCCATACACATAGAGATCGAATCTTATAATAATATGTTCATGCGTGTCAGAACTTCTATTTCTTGTGAAGATGTCTTCCGCTCATTCTTCGTCATCGCCGCCTCATGTGTCTGATGATGCACCATCCTATGGAATATCCAACCGCGGTAGAAGAAGAGGAATATCAAAAAGGCCCGCGGGCCGATTTACCATCACGAAGGTCAATCAGTCTGGGACCCCTATCAATCCTCGTTGAGCAGCATCTGCATTCCGGAGAACGGATGGAATAGTTGCACGAGAACGGGTCAACGTCACCTACGATTCGTAGAAGGAGTTGACCAAAACTCAGAAAGATGAGCTACTGACAGATATTCTCAAATCATTCAAGATCCCAGAGCAACACCGGGACTCCGTGCGATGACACGCATTGCTACAGGCGTGCAAAGCAGGGAAGAACTTTAGGAGCACGCTTGTCAAGAACTACGTGGAGAAGGATCTGAGGCCCTTCCACAAGTATCCGTTCTTGGAAGAGTCTTAGGCCGAGTTTGTGGCGAAGAAGATGACATATGAATTTAGGAGTGAAAGTGCGGCGCACACGACCCTCCAGGCAAAAAACAAGCACCCCACAGACTCGGCACCGCTGGGTATGCAGATAAAATCCCGATATAGAGGGATCAAGGCCAGCAGGCAAGCAGTTCGAATGTCTCCCCACCATTTCCCGAGATCACTGATGTGCGCACCTGAAACTGGTTATTTGGGAGGTTACGTACCCTGTCTACCGGGGAAGTCTCCTTTCCAAACCCCGCAGACTAGGAAGTGTCCCAGCGCCTAGTAAGATATCGAACTACCTAGTTTGTAATTACTCTATAACTTCATAGGAAGTGAAATGACATGTCGAACTATTGCAGGTAACGCTGAGTGCACAATCTTCCCAAGGCTCATTCCAGGCAGATAGGGAGAAAGATATACTCTCCGCGGCCCTAGAAAACAATTAGCATCCGGATCGCACGAGAGGCACTGGTGTTTATGTTACATGGGCAGATTGGTTCCAAGCGAACTCCTGATCGTACCGGAGTAGGAAGAGATCCAAAGCCGAGCGCGATGCAAAGCTATGAGAGGATATTCGTGAATCCCTCAAAGATGAGATTCGTGAATCCCTCAGAGATGAGATCGATGATCGCGTCAGAGCTGCGACGCAACGGCAGCTGGAGAGCTTTTAAGGAAAGGCTTAGGAAATTATAAATCCCAAATCAGTTGCAAGCCCCTGCCCCTACTGTGCTAGCCAGCCCCCCAAACCTTCGAGTAGCTGCACGTCCAACCCTACCACAATAGGCGATGGCAGATTTCCTGTCGATGATATCTAGGTAATAATTATTATCTCTGGAATGCTCGATCCATTGATAGGCCTGTTGGAGTAGCTAATTTTGTATCGTTATGTAGGTGGCTTTGAAGTGCAAGCTCCAAGTGAGATATGCCTCTGTTGCCCTAGATGCTGCTTGGGGCCAGGTGTATCCATCTGGTGTCGGGGCTTTGGTGCTGATGTAAATCTAACGCAGGTTTCGCAAAAGTGAATGTGGGCGGTGTTTGTGCCAATTTGGGGCCCCCATTGATATTCCCCAAACGACGAGGTCATGACTCTAGAGCAAGCCGTTGGAACATTCATCTAGTGGCCCAAGGGGACATCCGCTCGAGCTACCCGCTCGGTGTCAACTTCACGGAATGTCACGCAGCGGTATCAAGTCCACGGAGCCGATCAGACCGGCTACTCGCACTAACGCAAAGAAGGGCCGGTGCATTAGATGCATCTGCACCTCGTGCTCAATCGACTCTTGTGAAGTCGACCTCTACAAAGCGAGGCAGCAAGGGCAAATCGAAGACGGATGACTCCTATTCTGATATCCCCTTCTTGCCGTTGGCCCAGAAATTTGTGCTAGGCGAGCCGTTGGTCGAGAGGTTAGACAGCCCTACCCTAGGATCGGCTTGCACGACATTGCATACATGGTACATGGAACAGGCCAACAAGACGGATGAACAACGACGCTCGAGTGTTACCGTCAAGTTCAAGAAGGTTCGTTTTAACCACGAGCTTCAAGACTGTGTCTTCACAGTGACCTTCGAGGACTTGTTCTGTCTCTTCAACCTCGACCAGCTCGACGTCTCACTCATGAGATGCTGGACACTGTAAGTGTGTACAATCACGGTCAATGTTCATGTAATACCGATAAATGTTATATATAACTCCTTACTTTTGTATATAGATACATGATGTCTGAAGCTAAAAGAAGGAATTCACCGGTAGGTTTCCTTGACCCACATGTGGTCTCCGAGAAAACCATCAGGGCGAATGCAACATTTGTCGAGGATTACGTTATAGTGTTTTTGCTGGATCGCCGCAATAAGGAATACATACTTTTGCCCTACAACCAGGAGTAAGTGTTGCACTACTGGCTATACTTGTTGATTTGTACTTTATAAGCAACACGAACTTAGGTTTAATGACCATGGTGACATACTGTGTAGGTTCCATCGATTCTAATTGTAATTATACCAAAATGGAGCTCGTAATATACCTAGATTCCCCTGAGAGGACCCCTCACAACTTCACAGTTATCCGGCATTTAATCAACAGGTAAACACATTTCCTCCATAGAAACTCTATTGTAGTCTTTCCTTCCTTTGCAATGGCTAAGGCTAACTTCTTGGAGTCACGTAGGGCGTTCGGCGTGTACTATGCTAAAGGAGCGAAAAACAAGGGAAGGACGCTGTCACATGATCTAAAATTCCCGGTACTCGCTAGCTAGTACACATTAATCCTATATAACACTTCGTAGTAATGCCTCTCGAACTAACCAATTCTATTTTTGCAGTGCCACTAGCAGCCGTCGGGCCGCAACGTCTGTGGGTACTATGTTTGCCACAACATGGAGCTACTCATCAGTTCCACAATCACCAATGATCCTCATGTTTGTCAATCTTGCAACAATTATTTCATATATACTTACCAATTTATATAAGCACGAATTTAATCTTCCTAGCGACAGGTTACGACCATCGCCGAAACTACGTTGGAACAGAGCGAGCTCATAAAAGTTCGATCACACCTTGCGTCATTCCTGAACAGTCAGGTCATAAATCCGGATGGGAGTTTCCACAGTGTAGATTGAACTTGATTGGGATAAGATTGAACTTATTGGTACATGTGTGTAAATGTACATTAATGGTTAATTTTAGTTAATTGATTTGTGAATTGGATGTGCTTGTTTCTGAAATGAATGCGAATTTGATGTGCTTGCTTCTGAAATGAATGCGAATTTGATGTGCTTGCTTATAAAATGAATGCGAATTGGATGTGCTTGTTTCAAAGGGCATGGCTAGCATTTCCTGAGGCTAGCCAATAAACAGAATTAGATTTAGCAATGCAAAAGAATATCATAGACGGTTTGTAGATGAAATGTCGTGATAATCGACTCATCACTGAGCGGTTTATAGATGCAATCGCGTGATTGTCGACTATCACTGAGCGGTTTTCGATTAATAATCGTGTTATTATGTATTACGAGCGGTTCAAAACCGCTGCGTGATGATCATGTCATTACTGACCCATAAACTCAAACGGCCCACGAAACCATATGTGATGACGTTTTTGAACCGTCTATGAAGGCCTTTTCTGTAATAGTGATTGATGATTTCTCTCGTTTTATTTGGATGTTTCTTCTTCGTCGTAAGTCGGATGTGTTTTCCACCCTTCATGCCTTCTGTGCCCATGTTACAACTCAATTCAATCTCTCCATCAAATCAACCTCGATTCATTTTTCTTGAGCGTGATATCCACCTTCGCATGTCCTGCCCGTACACATCTCCACAAAACGACCACCAATTAACGAGCATAATTCCTTATGTATTTCCACGTGAATATATTTTCAATATTTACAAGCAAGTGACATAGCTATCTGCCTGTAACTAAGAACACAAACATTTTTTCAGAGCAACTAAGAACATAGTACTGGCTAGATCTACTAATGCTTGTTAATACCCAAGGCATCCGATCAGCATCCACATACCACGAACTGAACGACCTACTTGTGTATTCTCCCTTTGCCTCACGACATCTAGTTGAACTCCAAGTGAGATAATTTGTCATCCATAGACTGTTCAATACTTTCTCGATCAAGTGTCGAATAACTTCATGTGGTCGACACTTCGACCACTAGTGGCATGGCCATGCACTTTCTTTATTCGACCACAACGAGGGGTCCAGAGACATCTCTCCTGTTATGTTAGAAGGGGCAAATCCCATATTCGACCAGTCACATTCCTCCGCATGTTTCATAGCATACCCGAAAGCTACCTTTATAACCACTCAGTTATGGGTAGCGTTTGACAACCCTGAAGAGTGCTATCACACATGTAGAAAACCATGCTGATCTCAGGTCTAAGGATTATACATCATCATTGCTTGAGACCAACTAATGACACACAGAATCATAACAATCTCAACAATGTCTCAAGATGGGTCTTATCCAACAACATGTTCTCTAATAAGTGTCCATATTATTGGTTTGATATCTCCATATCTATGACCTGTGAAAATAGTCATCAACCAATACATATGTTAGTCTATTCATATGTGTTCTCATATGTTTCCGACTAGGGAACGTTTTAAGAATAATTATCGCAAAAATATAGAGTTTCACAATCAAGTCACATACTTGATAATAAATATTAACGATATTATCCCATGAACAAGATAACATATTATCCAATATTATGAATATAATGAAATATAATCATCTCTATGATTGCCTCTAGGGCATATTTCCAACACTTTGTTTCATCCCCTTTCTCGCGGCGGCGGCTCAAGGACGCGCGACGAGCGGCGGGGCAGGGGTGAGTTCTGAGCCGGAGCCAAGGATGGAGGGTGCAGCGCGTGGCAAAGGGAGGAAGCCTGAGAACCTGGCAATGCAAAGCAGCCGAGGTTGAGCTCGAGATGGAGCGACCACCGCACCGTGCAAGTTGTAAAGAATGCACACTGGGCGAGGTCAAGGTGAGCTTTGCTCCGCTGGTTTCTTGCCTCTTGGTGTGAGATTTGTGTGCATCCGAAATTCCGAATCTCCGATCATTTGATTTTGAGCCATTGATGTCTGCTAGTCTGAGTCTCTGAGTCTTAGACCCTAAGGATTGGATTTGCCACTCGCAGCCTGGCGCTCATGGAATTGGAGGAGAACGAAATCACAAATGGTTCTTCATTCTTGGCTGATTGGCTCCTTAGTCCTTACTGCAGAATTGGATGTGCATTGTGCTTGTTACTTGCTAGCTTGTTTGGAAATTGGCACAATGGCTGAATGGCACTGATTGCCTCTTGGAAATTACTGCAAAATTGGATTGGATGTGCATCGTGCTTGACTGCTTGTTAGCTTGTAGTCTTGTATGTATGCAAATTGTAACGTAGGTATGTTCAATGTACTGCATGTGCAAAATTGGCACTGAATGGAGGATTTAGAAAATAGAAATTGGCATTGTACTACATGTGCCATGTGCATTTGTTTATGTACTGCATGTGCATGTGCATGTGCATGTGCAAAGTTGGCACTGAATGGAGGATTTAGAAAATAGAAATTGGCATTGTACTGCTTGTGTCATGTGCATTGTGCATTTGTTTATGTACTGCATGTGCATTGTGCATTTGTTTATGTTTGATTACATTGTGTCAGTGATCTGTTAAATTTTATCAAATCATCCATGTACTACTGCTGCTCAGTTGGATAGAGGTGTAGCAAGCAAAATCACATATGCAATCAAAAAGTATAGAATGCTCTCATGTAGACATCTTGAGCGAGAATTTTTTTATGCAAGTTAAGGATGATGACATCATATCTCGCTTCCGAGCTATAAAGGAACGTCGAGTTAGATTGTAATTTTCTTAATTATTTTGTGATTTCTCTAAATTATTTGACATGTTGCCTCTAGTAAGAGCAATTTGTATTTTGTTTTTTTTTTATATTATGAACATCTATGTTTTACATTGAACAACATGTTTGTAACTCCGAACATCTATCCTGGAAATCCTGAGCATAATTCCTTATGTATTTCCACGTGAATATATTTTCAAGATTTACAAGCAAGTGACATAGCTATCTGCATGTAACTAAGAACACAAACATTTTTTCAGAGCAACTAAGAACATAGTACTGGCTAGATCTACAAATGCTTGTTAATACCCAAGGCATCCGATCAGCATCCACACACCACGAGTTCAAAGAACTCATAAAAACACTACGAGCACCATGGATGTCATCTCCCTCCGGACAGGCCACTTATTGTGCCGATGGTCATCATCGTCGAGGACGGATGCGAGGCCGACACCACAAATGAGTCAAACCCTTCATTTTGCATCAATGCTAGCATACTAAAGCTCAGATGCGTTGGAGTTAGCTCAGGAAATGGCATGTCACCTTCAAGATATTGCATGACTTGCCGCATGCTAGGCCTTGCACTGGGCAGTGGATGTGAACACAGCAACCCCAACTTCAACGCTAGGATCACCTCGTCAGTGTCATAGTTGCCACGAAATCTTGCATCAACTATCTCGAGGAGTGATCCTTTCTGCCAATGCTCAAGCACCCAGTCGACCAACATGAGTCTGTTGTCTTGCATGGCCTGATCAACAGGCCTGCGTCCACAGGTGACTTCGAGAATGAATGCGCCAAAGGCGAACACATCAGTGAGAGGGGACGCTTTTCCTGTTCGTGCCAGTTCTGGGGCTAGGTACCCCATTGTGCCAACCACGTGTGTCGTCTGTGGGTCAGCACCATGGTCGTACAATCTCGCGAGACCAAAATCGCCTAGCCGTCCGTTCATCTCACTGTCAAGAAGCACGTTGCTTGCCTTGATGTCTCGATGGATGACAACTTGTTCCCAGTCCTCATGAATGTACAGCAAGCCGGACGCGACGCCTTTAATGATACGGAACCTCTGAGCCCAATCCAAAGTAGGCTTATCCTCGTGACAGTACAGGTATTTGTCAAGGCTACCATTAGGCATGTAGTCGTAGACCAAGAGAAGTTCGCCTTTTCGCCGGCAGTAACCGAGCAGTTGCACAAGGTTGCGGTGCCGGAGACGCCCAATGCTAACAACCTCTGCGACAAACTCCTTTATACCTTGCCTCGATTCGTGTGACACCTTCTTCACCGCAACCTCCATCTTAGATTTCGGAAGTACACCTTTGTACACTCTCCCAAATCCTCCTACGCCAAGCAACGTCTTGCTCTTGAAACCTTCTGTCGCACGGCACAAGTCCTTGTACGAGAATCGGTGCGGCCCAAACTCGACCTCCCAGTCTTCTCGCAGCTCGGCGTACTTCAACCGCCTCCGAACGAGCAAAATCACAACCGAAACCACAGCAAGGACGAACACCGCGGTGGCTATCGGCAGAACGATGTCCAAGACCCTGGACCGTGCCTTCGCGCCTTCCTGTGGCAGCTTGGGTAGCTTGCTGATGTCAATGGAAGGAGCAGGGCCGTCCAGGGCAAAGCTCCAACCGAGCACGTAGTGGCGTGACCGGACCGAGCCCGTAGACGATGAGAAGCCAACGTATGCCGGCTCGAGGAGCACTTCTGAGAGGTTGGACATGGCTGACACCAAGGGCCTCGAAGGCTTGGCCATCTTCAGGGGAGACAAGAACACGTTGATCTGCGTGGACTCGCCGTCGTAGTCCACCCAAACTTGCATGGGCTTGCCGCTGATCAGGGTCAGGTTCTGGAAAACACCGTTCTTGTCGTCGTAATAGCCGGCGGGGTGCACGGCGACAGACTTGAGGCTGTTGACGTCGATACCGACATGGTTGTCGTTAGGGTCCTGGAACTCGGAGCTCAGGATGGTGTCGAGCTCGACGCCGAAGATGTGGTTGGTGGCGTTGCCGTTGTTCTGGATGTTGAGGAGGCCCAGGTACTGGCTCGGCGTCGCGGTCGAGAAGTTGTTCTTCCCGACGAAGAAGACGATGCCGTGGCCGCTCAGGTCAAAGTAGGGGGGGATGATTCCGAACACGAAGGATGCCGAGAAGGAGCGCACCGCGCCGCCAGGCGACCTCTGGAAGCGCAGCGGCGTCGGGTGGATCGCGTGTCCCTTGAGCTGCGCCGTTCCGTTGGTCAACTCGAGGAGCCCGCTCGGCGTGACGACGGCCGTGCCGTCCAGGGAGAGGGGCGCGCCGGTGAAGCCGGAGTAGACGAACTGGTCACCGTCGCCAGCGCCAAGAACGGCGACGCCGAAGCCAACGAGGAGGAGGCCGGCAAGAAGGAACCGCCTGCTCTTCATGGCAACCATGACACCAGCAAAGGGAGGAGGATTGTGGTGTGTCGTTGGCGGGTCTCAGTGCAGCTGGCGCTCTGCTCGCAGTATATAGTTTGCAGCTCGGAGCAACTACCAAGTCAGTGTCCACTGCCCAACTAATAGGGCAACTAATATTCTGGACACGCGTGTCCCTTGAGCTGCGCCAAATCGCTTGTGGTGTGTCGTTGGCCGGCCGCAGTGCAGTCGGCGCTCGCAGTATATAGTTTGCAGCTCGGAGGCTCGGAGCAACTGCCAAGTCAGTGTTCACTGTCCAACCAATATTCTGGAGTCTGGACACGCGTGTCCCTTGAGCTGCGCCAAATCGCTCTCTGTCTAGTCTGAAGTGATTGAAACATGCCATCTTCTCTCGTTTGGACTCGGGCGCATGCCCGGGTCCCGGCCGGAAGCTTCCAAGTCTGGAGTTTACTACTGCTAGTTTACACACTTGCGACGCACTGATGTAGATATTTGTGAGGAAATGGGCCATATCTGGCGTGATCGATCGAGACGCCGCTGTAATTTAAGGTCGGCAAGTCGAGGTTACTGGGGCAACTGGCGCGGCTGGGCCGTAACTACTCCCAGCCCTGTATGTACCCACGGCTGGCCCGACGTCTTCTTTGTTACGAAACCATGTGCTTATATAGTCAATTACCAAAATATCTCCTAGATTCCACCCATTAGTCTACGTCGTAGTAGTGCCCAAACCTAAGGTCGTCTGGAGTACGCAGTACGTCCCGGGGAATGTGTGTATATATATATAGTAGGGAGTAGTTACTCTCTATTCCGTATTTTACAACGTAGAGAGTATCTTGCGCAACCGAGAGTATGTATGTGTAGTATATGAGTATATAAGACCACCTAGGTGGTATTCACACCTTTTCAAAAGTGGTATGTACAATTTTTGCGACATACTCCTTTTTATGTGTGAATATGAAGGTGTTTACAAAATATGCTAAAAACTATAGACTCTCTTACAAATTTTTCTTGTGATTCGCATTAGAGTATCTTATTTTTATTATATGAGTATACCACTACATCCAAGAGTAGAAAGTATTTTTATATATATATATATATATATATATATATATATATATATATATATATATATATATATATATATATATATATATATATATATATATATATGGTATGGTATGGTACTCACAGAGTACGTACTCTCACCTTTCATATACCACTTAAATCGTATGATGATACCTCTTTATATATTTATGCATACTCCATGATGATTATAAGATACCCCAAAGTGAGTTCAATGAAAAATTTCATTAAATTCCATTTTTTATAACAAATTTTGTGCATATACTTCTTTTATATATGAAAAAGGGTATATAGCAAAAAACAAAGGACTCTAATGAATTTTTTTCAATCAAATCGCATTGGAGTATCTTCTAATTGGTATTTAAGTATACTGAAAATGATAAAGAAGTATAATATGTGTGTTTAAGTGGTATATTGGAAGTGGGAGTACATATTCCCAGGAGTATGAAATGGGCATCATATATATATATATATATAGACACACACACTAGACATATAGTTATACCTATTAAAATATACCAAAATGTGTATTTCTCCATCATTGTAAGTAGGGTCAAGAAGGAAATATCCTTTTTTCTCTCTCTCTCTCTCTCTCTCTCTCTCTCACACACACACACACACACACACACACACACACACACACACACACACACACACACACACACACACACACACACACATATATATATATATATATATATATATATATATATATATATATATATATATATATATATATATACTATATATATGACATCAGTTGGGTAGTCTGCGAGGTGCTTCTTGATTGTATCCCATGACAATCGCTCTTATACATTATAAATATCTCGTTCAGTATTTTCATATATGAACCTTTACATGTGTGATGTATCGTATCCGTTCTTTTACTTTGAAACTATTGTGGATTTGCATGATGTGTAATTGTGTATCAGATTATCCTATGCTTACGGTTCTCAATAGACCGTAATTACATATAACTTACGACTTGCCCACCCTTTGAAAAATTTCGCTCATACTTTGCCTCTCTGTTGAGTGTCTGTCGCTTGAGAACCCACCGGTGGCTGAAACAAGTCCTTGTCACGAGAATCGGCGTGGTCCAAACTCGTCCTCCCAATCCTCACGCGAGCTCGGCATCGTGATCCGCCTCCTTTAGAACACAAGCGCCGTGATGGTATCGTGGATGACGTGATTCTCACTTGCTTAAACAAACACGAAATTACGCACTCAAGATCACTTGAACTCGGTGAATTGGTCTTTGCAAAAGCTGGCGGCGTTTTGGTTGTTTTCTCCTCTTATTTATAATAGCAAACTACAAGCGTTACATGCGAAAGCAATAAACACATACTAGTCTTTGCGTTCTAGCACATCAAGAAGCAGCGATAATGAAAAACATTAATGATGCTAATGAAAACAAGAAAGCGAAAACACTAATGGAGTAAGCACCAGGATTAACTTCAACCTTTGACTTCAAGGAAAGCGAAAACACTAATGGAGTAAGCACCAGGATTAACTTCAACCTTTCGGCTTCAACAATTCTCCCCTAGTCCTTGTCGTGCTCACCGATCTTGTTGGCGCCGATCAGCGCGCTGTGATTCTTTGGAACCGCCGCAGCGTCCAAGTGCCTTGATCGAGCGTCCGCCCGGTGGTTCTCCGTCGAAGTGTGCGGAGGGCGATCTTGTTCCGTCGATGCACTCCGAATGTAGTGAAGCGAGTGTCGATATGTTTGCTTGATGCGTGGAAGGCGGGGTTCTTCTTGAGGCGATGGCGGTGGTTGTCCACCTTGAGCTCGGCACTCGAGACTTCGATACCGAGCATGTCGGAACCTGGCGAGCTAGCGGACGCCTTGGCGGGCAGCTGTAGCCGCCGCAATGTACTCTGCCTCACATGAGACGAGCCACCACCTTTAGCTTGGTGGTGCCGGGTGATGGGGTTGCCGCCGAGGAAGAAGATAGCCCTGCTTGGTACTCTTGCGGCGTGTCGGCGTCGCCCGCCATGTCGGCGTCGCTGTAGCCGACCAATCGAGCTCGTTCATCCTCCCTCTGGCGTAGTGAAGACCGTAGTCCGCAGCGTTCCGCCCGCGTCTGAAAGCCGCGCTTCACCGCGTTGAGGTGGTCCTCGTGTGGTTTCTCCATGAGCAAGCTCGGATAGCCCACCGCGTGAGGCAAGATCGGCGGGTGTGCACCAAGTAGCGCGATCGCCGATGGACGCGCTTTGTACCGATGGCGTCCGCGATGGGCGATGCTCTCCTTGCTCAACGAGCCTTGGTTCCATCGGCGCCAGGCGGGGTTGCGGCGCTCATGCCACTCGCTCAGCGACTTCTGCATAGGCAGATTGGCGCGGCGAGATGCCGTGTGGCCCTGGTTCACCTCGATGCGAGGTAGTACGACAGCACCGAGGTCGCTCATGAGGAAGGCGGCGCTTCATCTCGAGCTTGAGCGCCACGATCTCGTCGTTGCTAGTGCGGTAATGATCAAGTCGTCGGCGTAGACCCGACGACCGGCCGCGGCGACCCTCGGCTCGCATGTACACTCCGTGCTCGGGCTGCTCCGCTGAAGCCAAGTGATACCATGGGCGCATCAAACTTGGCATTCCGGGCCCTCGGTGCTTGTCGGGAACCGTCTGGCGCCTTGCGAAAACGCGATACCTTGTGCTCGTTGTCGCCAGCGACAAAACCGGTGGGCGGCTCCGTACACCTCCTCCTTGAGGTCGCCATTGAGAAGGCGCTCTTCACGTCCATGTGGTGGACTTCGGCGCTTCGTGGGCGCGAGCCAACAACACCCTCACAGACTCTATTAAATGCGACATGGCGAAGACCTTGTCGAAGTTGATTCTGCCGTTGAGCGTAGCCTTTGGCGACCAAACGCGCCTTGTCTGCGGATGACATTGCGTGCTCATCGCGCTTCACTTTGAAGACCGCACTTGAGCACGATCGCGCGGTGCCCGATGGGGGCGCGGAAGCTCCCATGTGTTGTTGTCTTCAATCAACTTCATCTCCTCGCGCGCCAGCAGCGCTGACGCTTCGCCTCGCGCTCTGCCTCGGCCCGAAGGAGACGAGCTCGTCGCCGTGGTGGTGCAACTCCTCGCCGAGCACGGGGCACAAGCCCGGTGGCGAGCGATCCGATGGCTGCGTCGATGGCGCGGAACGAAGTGGAGCATCGTCGTGGTCCCGTCAAGTCCTCCTCGGGATCGGCCGGTGGCGATCTGAACTCGATCGGCGCTTTTCGCGGTGGCGTCGTGGTATGGCCTTTCGGCGGCGTCATGGGTCGCGGTGGCGGGTGTGGGCGGCGGAGATATGTGAGCTGGTGATGCCGCAACATCTCGAGGCGAGCGGAGAAGTTCTCCATGGTGTACTCGGCGTTGAAGGGCTCGCCGTCACTGGATCCTGCTGCTTTTATGCATGACTCCATTGTCGCCTCGTCGAACACAGCGTCGCGTGACACGATAATCGCGCTGGTGGAGGGTCGTAGCGGCGGTAGGCCTTGGAGCCATGCTCGTGGCCCGACGAAGATTGTTGGCGTGCTGCGATCGTCAAGTTTCTTGAGCCCAGGCCGTGTGTTCTTGACATGCGCGACACACCCAAACGTCCGGAAGTAGTGGGCGGCGCTCTCCTTGCCAAGCCTCGAAGGGGTCTTAGTCGGCGGCTTCGTGTCGAAGCGCGGTTGAGGATGTGTCTGGCCGGTGTTCACGGCCGCCCGAAGTATCGAGGAGGCCCTTGGCCTTGAGCATACCGCGCCATGGCGGCGATGCTCTGTTCTGCGCTCCACCACCCCATTCTGGCGTGTGGTGAGTAAGGCGGTGGTTGCCAGACCCAGACCCTTCGGCGCGATGCTCGCCGAACTCAGCGGTGAACTCCCCCCTCGTCGGTCGGAGTACCTTGACTTCCTCGGTATGTACTTCTCGGCCGCTGGAAGTTACGGATTGCGGTGGTGCTTGATCCTTGCTTGGCGAGCGTAGCCACATATGCACTGCTCATATCATCAACTAGTAGTAAAAATACTTGTTCCGTTAGGCGTCGTGGGTGTGATCGGTCCGCACAAGTCGCGTGGACAAATCGAGATGTCTTGCCCGCTCGTCCTGGCGCCTTATATCTGGGAAGAAGCGCCCGCCTGCTGCTTGGCCGTGGCGACTTATCGCACGCCTTGATCAACATGATCAGCGGCGGCAACCACGCACCATCTCTGTTGGGCGAGTCTTGTATGACGACTTGAAGCCGATGTGCGCGTACCTCGCATGCCAACGCCCGGAGCCGCCTCCAGCTGTAGCGGAACAAACACCACCGCCCAACTTCTAGCTCGAGGAGGTAGAGTCGAGTCGGGGCGTCGCCTTGCGCGACTCCGCTGCTGAGTAAATGAATCACGAAGGATCGCGGCGTCGATCTCCACCGGCGATCCCGCCTCGTCAAAGTTGGCGAGGCTCGGGATGTTCGCCGTCGGTCGAGAATGAAATACACCCCGTCAGCGATGCTCACCATTCTTGCATGAAAAGCGATGGTGCGGCGCCCTCGATCTCCACCCAGATCCATCGCCAAAGCGGACCGTGCCACGAGATGCCTCCATCAAGCTCGGAGAAAGGTGACTGCAGCGCCCGATCTTGTGATTAGTGGCACCCGTGTCTAGTACCCGCCGGTGGTGGTCGCGGTCTCGCGTGGCGAGCTGCAGCGAATCGTGCTCCTCGTGGATGCGGGCGGCAGAACTTGTGAGAATGGTGGAGGAGAAGAGAGTAGCGAATGCCATTAGGAGTGTTGGCTCATCCTCTTCTCCTTGGGCAACATGGGCTGTTCGGACTTCTTGTGCTTCTGCGGCGATCCTTGGCGATGGCGAACTTTACCCACGATTCCGGCGCTTGTCTCGGCGAGTGCTCTCAGGCGGCAGGACGGCGTGCAGCTCTTGGTGTCGCGCCGCGCCGCCTCCACCACCGCCGCGGCCTCGCGCGTCTTGCCGTGCTTCTTGCATTCATTGGACCGCCCCTTCACCCTTGTCCACGTAGCCCGGCCGCTCGAGCCACTCCTCTTCCACGAGAAGAAAGCGGCCACCTTGCTCGGCGGTGGGTGGTGGCGGCGTCGGCTTCTTCCTCGGCCCTTTCGATGGCGCTTGAGCGTCTGGTGACCTCCTCGACCGACGGCTTCGTTGACATCGAGAAGAGTTTCGATGGAGAACGCGATATGCTCTAGGTGCTCAGGGACGACTTGAAGCATCTTCTTCACGATCTCAGCATCGGTGATGTCGCTGCCGAGGATGCGAATGTTGTTTGCGAGACCAACGATTCGGAGCGAGAAGTCATCGACAGACTCCCCCTCAGCAGAGCGAGATCTCCCGGCTGCTTGGCGGTATTGTTGCGCGTTGGCCTCGCGAACAGCTTGCATGCCTGCGCGTCACGGTCTTCACCGCCTCCCAGGCGGAACGCGCCGTGCGTTTGCGTGCTAATGACCCGAGCATTTCGGAAGCAAGCCGCGAATTGCCGCCCGCGGCGGTCCTCGCGGTACTCGGCGGCTTCATCCTCCTCGGTTCGACGGACGCCCGGCCCTTGGGCACCGGGTTCCGCAGCATCAACAAAGACCATTCACGGTAATTGGTGCTGGCGTGAGCATGAAATCTTGAACCGAGCCGCCCGCCTCCTGACGACGGGCTCGATGGCGACCGCGCCGCGCGATGGCGCCCTCGGCCTTGGCCAGCGAATGCGATACCGGCGTCGGGGAGGCGATGGCGACGATCACCACCGCCCATGGGAGCGGACGGACGGACATGAGCGCCCGGGGCGTAACGGACTCGATACAATTGTCGTGGATGACCGCGAGTTCTCGCTGGCAAACCACGAAATGCGCACTCAAGATCACTTGAACTCGTGAATTGGTCTTGCAAAAAGCTGGCGGCGTTTTACGGTTGTTTTCTCTTATTTATAATAGCAAACTACAAAGCGTTACATGCGAAAGCAATAACACATACTAGTCTGCGCGTTCTAACACATCCAAGAAAGCGGCAATGAAAAACATTAATGATGCTAATGAAAACAAGGAAAAGCGAAAACACTAATGGAGTAAGCACCAGGATTAACTTCAACCTTTCGGCTTCAAGGAAAAGCAGAAAACACTAATGGAGTAAGCACCAGGATTAACTTCAACCTTTGGCTTCAACAATGACCACGGCCGGGGCCGAGCGTCGTGATGCCAATCGGTAGCACTATCTCCGAGGACTTTGTTTAAATGACCTCCACGTGAGCTATGGGCGGTTAGGAAGCTTGGAGTAGTCGAGAGGTGGAGCTGATCCGTTCAAGGAAAAACTCCACCCAAACGCGATCTTGCGTGATGACATGGAACCCAGGAAGAAGCGAAACCAACGTACGCCGCATCCGTGATCACCGTCGAGAGGTTGAACACGTATGAGAGCATAGGCTTCTTGGGCTTGGGCAGGGGCGGACCTATCAGTCTGGTATAGTCGGACGCACGCTATAGCTAACTCCCGTCGCCGATACCCCCTACCCCCGGTATTTTCTTCCTCATCGTAGCCTCCTTATGCAGCAAGCACACCGCATCGGAGAAGATCAAAGAAGGATGAAAGGGCTGCTGCCTCCTGCCTGCCTAGGCGCTTGGGTGGCTCAGCTGGGCTGACCATTGCGGCTGACAGGCGTGGTCTTCGTGGTCATGACCCACCATCGACACCGGCCCAAGTGCCATTTTCAGCCCAAGTGCCCCCATGCGTTCTTGACATTACTTCGACTCACGCCCTCAACCCCATTGCGAAGTCTTGAGCAATGAAACCAAAATCGTGAATCTAATTGAGTGAATCGGCGGATCGGGCGGCGGCAGAGGTGACCACCGCGGCGAAACAAAAATGGCGACCACCGGCCAAGCGGCACAGTGAGCGGCGAAGCGAGCAATGGCGTGCCACCGCCAACAGCTCAGCGGGGCGGCGCCACCGTCGACTATCAAGGGGCGAGGCTCGGCGCGCCGCGCGCCGCCGCCGGCGACATTGCTCCAACCTCTAAGCGCCATGCCGAGCCCCGGCGGCGCACCGCTCCGCATCAGCAGCTCCACCTGCTCGGGCTCCGCCGCCCGCCGGGTGAGGTGAGCGGTGCTCCAGGCTCGAGCCTCCCTCGAGCGTTGTCGGCATGGTGGAGGCGGCCATGCAGCGCCGCTCCGCCCGTCTGCCACCTCGCCGCTCCGCGCCTTCCGCCTCCCCTCGGCCCTCGGCTTTTTGTCTCGATGCGGCAGTGCGGGTCTGAGCAGAGAGAGCGAGAGGAGAAACAAATGAGCAATGTCGACTAAAATTAATAGTAAGTGGGTGACTGGCTATGGCCTATGGTTGATTTAGTAAGTGATTGATTGATTCTTTAGATTCAATGGTTGTGAACTTGTGATTTAATGGTATGATACTATGATGGTATGAATTAGAATATTAGTTGATATTGATATGAATATTGAATAATGAATTGGTTGTTAAAATTGAATTGGACAACACATAATAACAGAAAGATATTGAAGAGATTAGAGATATCTATATTGAAGTATTGAACTGTGCTTGATTTTGAATGATTGTTTTTTTAATTGGTTAGAAATGAATTTGAAGAGTTACTTTAGCAATGTTTCTTCCCCAAGTACCGGTGCTAGTGGTACCGCCGCACAAGCACAAGCACAAGCACAAGGTATTGATGCTGATGCAACAACCGTCGGTGTTGCATAAGAAAAAGCAGATGGCGTCGCTATAACGGCACAAACACAAGGTACTGATGCAACAACCGTCGGTGTTGAAGCCGCAACCGCCGCACAAGCACATGACGCGAGAGCCGAAGGTATTAAGGAGTTTGATCTAGATCACATTGTTGTTGATCCGGGACTTCATATTCCAATTGACGAATTTAATCCAAACATTAGAGATCGAGTTAGAAGGGCTTATTTGTCGAAGGCCCGACTCAACCAATTTGTCATACTTTTCCTCGCAAACAATATGGAAAGGGGTTTAGGGTCTTTCGTGAAGCATGGTATAAGAAATATGATTGGTTGGAATATAGTGTGGAGAAGGATGCGGCTTTTTGCTTCTATTGCTTTCTTTTTAGACATGATCCCTTGGATGAAAATTTTGGTCACGATGTCTTTACAAAAGTAGGGTTCAACACTTGGAAGAATGCATACAAATCATTTCCTGATCATGTTGGTGAGGCTAATAGTGTCCACAATAAATCAAGGGCATCATATGAAGATTTGAAGAACCAAAGGTCAAGTTTGTCACATAAGGTTGTGTCTCATGCTAAGGAATCTGAAATCAAGTATGATATTCATGTGTCTGCATCTTTAGATTGTGCAAGTTATCTCCTAATGCAAGGTCATGCATTTCGTGGACACGATAAAGCTTCTTCGGGTGGAACACGGAGGCATTTCTTCAACTGGGACACATGAAAACATCATGTACCCCCTCAAGGGCAGCAGGTAATTTCAATCTTATAGGTGATAGCCCCTTTCTTTTCGATAATGTGGTAAGGATCCACATATCGAGAGCTAACTTCGCCCTTGGCGAAAACATTGATGGCCTTTTAGAATTCGACCATCGGTTTGAGGAGGTAAGGCGATCTGAAAAGAAACACGAGTTTCCATAGCCTCTTATAGGCTATGCCAAAATTGAAGTGAAAGCGAGAGAAGCACGATCGGACGATCGTCTTGATAGACACGTGCAAATTCACGATCACGGAATATGTAGAGATCCTTTGGAAGACCTACGAAGGTCATTTTTGACAGAGGAGAGCTTGATCTTGACTCTAAGGTTGGTGGTGCATGGCCGTTGTTAGTCGGTGGAATGATTTATGCAGTTAATTCGGAACAACATGCGGTTAATTGGAAGCGATTTATTTGGTTAATTCCACTAACAACGGGATCTCGACTGCTAACTAGCTATCGAGTCATCCCTCATGACTAACCTCTTACAAAGGATTATGGCCGTTTAGGCCACGAAGGTTCGAGCAACAACGGTATGTGATGCCCTAAAAGGTATAAGGGCGAAGCGTGCCACTTTAATCAAACGATCGGCGACAACCCGATAGCCACTTGGGTTTGGGATAGACTAACAAGATCTCTTTGAAGCAAATTGGAGTCTTGGGCACGGATAAAAAGCGAAATAAAGATCGCCATGATGGCAAAAGATGGAGGTACAAAGGAATGAGGCTCTTGAGCTGAACAAAAGCGATGGCGAGGGCAAGAGTTGACAAGAAGCGTACTACCTAACACGGCGCGGGTACCTCTGAGCTTTCTCGGTAGAGATGGAGTTAGTGGATCAAAAACGACCCTCGGTCATGATGAGTTGCAGTGCATGTGATCGAATCACGGACGCGAAAAAGCGAGAGGTTGCTCTGAATTAAACAAAAGCGAGAGGTGAATGGGAGTTAGCACAAAGGCGTGCCGATACTACATCGGTGCCTCTGAATTCTCCCGGTGAAATGGATTTGGCTTGACTACGAGTGATCTTCTGCCGCTTCAAAGGGCAATTGTTGGCGTAGTGCCCTTTCTTGCTACAAAAGAAACAAGTGATTCTGGCAAATGGATTACGGGGACCACCTTGTTTGACTTCGCGGTGCACGCGATTGAGGCACGGTCTGCGAAGGACGAGAGGTTGCTGCAAGTTCCTTAGGGCAATCAATAGCATAATGGCCCTTGAGGTTGCAGAAGAAACAAGTGATATTGGCGACCTTGTTGGCGTCACCACAGTCTTCTCGACACTTCTGACGATCCTTTGGCTTTTCTTCTTGCCCGCAAACAGCAGGGATTTTCAACCTGGTGAAAGTCGGGGAAGGTATAGGTCGGTAATCTGTCCATGACTCCTCGGATAAATCATCCAAGAACTTTTACGGGTTTGGAGGCATTAGCGATTCGATGCTTGAGATGATGACCGAAGAAGTAGTCATTGTAGTTCCAAAGACTTGGCAATCACGAGTTCATGCTACACTCCTTGGGATAGTGATCGCTTCCGCAAAGGAAACAAGTAACTTTGGCGTAGGACAATCTCCGGGTAAGTGGTCTTTGTCACAATTTGACTGAGCTATGGTACCTTTGGTTCTTTGTAGTGTCCTTCCTCACCACAACGCCGACACACCTTGACTCTTCCTAGTTCACAATCTTGATTGAAATGCCCTCTTCACCACGTACCAAGGCAAAAGGAGGCGATTGCCGCTTTTGAGAACAATAGGGCCACAATCGAAACACTTGCGGGCGAAGTAAACACAAGTCTTATGCGGATAGTTGGAGCTAGGAGAATTTTGTCGACCCGACTTCGACCTAGTCCGCTCTTGGACTGTTCGGACATCTGCTCACTGAAGAGATGGGTTAACACGAAACCCAATGACTAGAAGTTGAAGAAAGCGAAAAGGATGCCAAGCGACTAGGAGGCGGAACATCACCCTAACGAAGGCCAACAAAATAGATAGTACAGATCCCTACCGAGTTAATAATGGATTAGATGATAATAAATGTAAACTAATGAAACAAAGCGAATAAAAAGAAGTTATAGGGAGCATAATAAAGGAGAAGCAAAAACAGCAAGGAAATGTATTTTAAAAGCTTCCAAAATGACTCCAAAACAGCAAGGAAGACATAAGATTAAAGGCCAACTTCCCAACACAACTAACTTGTATTGAATGAACGAGTAATTGGTTGAGAAGATAAAATTTCAGCACACCACTCCAATTTCTAACACTACTCAAAAGCAAGGTAAAACCAAGAGAATAGGTGTTAGATACTTAGCTAACTAGTATCACATCTTACCCTTTTATTCCCACAAGTTTTAGTTGATTAACCTCTCATTTTCTACCCTATTTAGAACCTTTGAGCTTGCTGTCCGGAAATTGACGCTTGCTGTCCAGATTTTGCATCAAGCTTTCGATGAAATTGGCCATTCCAGAAGCTTCAAAACCTTGTAATTGGGCAGCTAACACTTCAATTTGCCAAACTCATTGATTCCCCAAAACCCATTTAATCGATAACCACTATCTTTGGAGGGAAAGAGAGGCAAACAATTTTTAAAACTCAAACTAGAGCAAGATGAGATAGAAAGCTAAGATAGGTAAGGAGTAAAAGTAGAGACTTTACTTAAGCTTTCATAAACCCTTTGATATTTTGAAATTAAGTTTTCCAAAACATCCTAAGAACGACCAAGCTTGGGTTACTCACGGTCAGTATGGCTCGATACCAACTTTGTGAGGACCCGGTTTATTAGG
>CM070549.1:10993090-11078090 GCA_036346405.1 Phyllostachys edulis
ACCGGCGAATCTATTACTGCGTGTATATCGGCAAATTAAATCTAGAATTCATCCTCCACACCTCAAAAGTTTTTCTACGAGATGTCATTGAAATGCATGCGGAATGTATTACAATATACTATCTGACACGGCACCTATTGCCAATCCTTATTTTATCTTTTATCTATAATTCTTATTATAGGTAAATATGGCGTCATGTGGACCTGAGTATACCCTTAATGTTATAAGGGAAGAGCCTAATGGGTGGTCGTAAGTTCTTCTCGACCACCCCATAATCAAATAAGTTATGCTCGACTACCCCCATAGTCGTAAGATATGCTACGACTATCCCATAGTCGTAAGTCTTGCTACGACTACCTCATAGTCGTAGGCTCCTCTCGACTAGGTCAACTCGACCACCTTATGATCAAATAAACCTCTCGAGACAAGTGGGTCTTATTGATTAAGGGATTCAAACGATCATCATCTGTTGTTATTATGCGGATAATGACCGTAATACTCCATTATCTACGGTATATAGCTGTTAGCGGCGTGGAGGAGTTAATACACGGTGATTATTACCAGCGTCGCCCGTTCACGAAGTGATGAGGCACCGCTTTATCTGGAGATGCTGCGCTCCTTCACGTACTATAAAAGCGGCAATCGAGAGAAAGGAAGGAGGATCAATCGGACCATCGAGGAATACAAGCACTATCTGTAATAGTCTTAGTTTTCTCTGATTGTTCAAAATACACTCAATACCATACACAGGAGTAGGGTTGTTATTCTCTCCGAAGAAGGCTGAACACGTATAAAAATCCCGTGTCAATCTCTGCGTGATTCCATTCTAGGAGACCCCGAATCAAACAATCTTCGTAAGTTCGGTTCTAAAACAAGCGGTTAGGCGCCCGATCGTGGGGCTCTTCGGTAATCTCTTGTCAACATACTCTCTGTTTTCCAAATCTCATGCACTCATGGCGGAGAATGGAGCGAGAAGTGGTTCGACTTGGCGAGATTTGTGACGTCGACATGGATCTGGGATTCGATTCTGAACCAAGTGATGACTCATCCTATGGCATTCTTGCCTCAGGATCTTCCCGAGATCCGAGAGACAATGTCGCCGGCGGAGTTGAGGAGGATCCTTATCCCTAGCGATGCGTCGAGAGAATCTACCCTCTCAAAGGACAAGGGTCAATCGACCGGGACCACACCCAGTGGACTCACGACCACGACAAGAGTTTTTCCTCGAAGTGTCCAAGTCCCCTAGGCGGTCCGACTTGGTGAGCAAGCTCTGGAAGCCACAGATGCAGGACTTCACGGGCATCTGGTGATCCTCTCTCTCCGGATGGCCTTGAGAGGCGGGATCAAGCATGCTTTTCCTACAAATTCGACCATCTCTCCATGATCACACTGCGAGCGAGGCAGTTATAACCGAACTTCCCCTACGGAGGATTACTCCAAAATCGCCGGATGGTGTCTCTCGGCGACTCCTCAAGCGGAGAGGCCTTGGCGCAAGTGAGAATCATCAGCAGGAGGTCTTCGTCCTTTCCTCGAGATCAAGATCACTCTTCTAGAGACCGAGATGGAGACCCTTCGAAGATCACCTGCTGCCGCCCTCGTGGCGTTGGCAAGGCGCCACCAGCTGGCGGACCGACCAACACCTTCATGAGCGAGAGAAATCCTCGACATTCTCGCACTTCATTGGCGATCTCAAGAACGGCGGAAAATTGAAACCGAGAAGAATGCATGCAGGCGCATCAATATCGATCGAAGAAAGCTCAAGAACTTGATTACATCAATGACTTGCTCGAGAATCCAACTCAAGAGCTAGCAGAGCACCGAACTCGACCTCTTCGTTGAAGAGATCGCACAAAACCGGAACGATGGCAAATTTGGAGCGCCTCGCCGACATAATTCGAAGTCATAGCAATCGACTTCTTCGGCTACGGTCGATCGAACATATCACCGCGGAGAATCGACACAGCGATGAAATCGCGCCGATCACCTACTCGGAGAAATATCTTTCGAGCGGTGATGATCGACAAACCCCTCGGAAGGTGATCGCTCACCATTACGACATGGGAATCTGCGGCGAGATAAACTCACGAGTATTCCTCGTGGGCGAGATCTATCATAGGTCCGGTCAACCTATTCTCGGGTATCGTCGAGTCACGACCACGATGATATCAACCATTCTTTCTGCAAGGAGGCGTCAAGAAGTCATTCTTGGATGTCGGGCATTCTCGCTTTGATCTCCGAAGCATTCATTGCCACCTCGTTTTCGACCCGTGAACATGGAAGTTTGATGGTTCCCAAAATCCCATCAATTCCTTCAAATCTACTGGCAATTTGTCCGAAGCGGGAGGAGGAGAGCATGTAATGGCAAATTATCTTCCAATGTGCTCGAAGGATCCGCTTTCGATCGTGGTTCTTGAATCAACCACTCGAGTCGATTTACTCTTAGCAACACCTCTGCGACCTTCTATTGGCAAATTTCCAAGGCACTTACAATGCATACGGAAAGGAGGATGACTTGCCGGATGAGACGAGAATGACAACGAGACCTTGCGCCAATTCATCAAGCGCTTTAGTCGAGAAGACATTGCTTTAAACCCACCTATACATTTGCGAACTCTTGAGATGGTGATCGATATACTGCTATACGAGGCGGTCGAGTGGAACAATACAATAGATCGAGAAGACAATACCTCTCGAGAGCGGTGACATTGGTAAGAAGAAGGATAAAAAGCAAAAAGTCCAAGAACAAAGGCGAAGGGTCAAAACTCCAAACCAGCGGTTCAAGGAGGTATTGGTACTGTGAATGATAAAGAACCACGCACATCAAGCCGCACTCACTCACGTGAGAGGCAAAGGTAAGCATACTGATCGGAAAAATGATAAGCCTAGGTGGTGTCCTTTCCATAAAAAGGAAGGGCATGACCTTCCATAATTCTAGGGTCTTCCAACGAAAGCTTGAAGACTACTACAACGACAAGGACCACTTCCGCTCTCGAGCAATTAGGTCAAACAAGTGGTCATAAATCTTGAGATGATGAAGAGGAGATCTTGGTTCGGGATCCGCAACACACCATTGAACACATCTACGGGGATCATCGACATATGAATCAAAGCGACGACAAAGAACTGCTGAGCGTGAGGTAAACTCCATAGATCCTCCTCTTGTCAATAAATTACGAAGTGGTGGAAGTCACTATCTCTTTCGAGAAGAGTGGTGCCCGATTCCTTCGACTTCGACAGTCGATACAATCGTGGTCGAACCCACCATCAACAATTGTCGGGTCAATCGAGTTTTGGTTGATGGTGGAAGCTCGATAAATATTTTATTTACGAGTGCTCTGGATGACATGCAAGTACCGGGACCAAAGTAAGACCGATGCGATACTCTTTCCATGGGATCGTCTGCGGGATCTTCAACCAAACCAATTGGTCAAGTTTCTCTTCCTTTAACATTTGGTTCACCAAGTAATTTCGGAGACGGAGAAAATCTCCTTTGATGTGAGTCGATTTCGTCTGACATATAACGCCATACTCGGACGACCAACTTTGGCAAAATTCCTAATGGCTACTCATTATGGATATCAATGTATTAAGATGCGAGTCCCAAAGGGTAATCACAATCCATTGTGACAAGAAGATGGGGCATACTGCGCGATCAGTCGATCCCTCGAGATGGTAGGACAAATACCAACTCGAGAAGAAAGTCGACCTTCGACTAGCAAGTGAAGCCTAAAAACTGCACCAAAGCCGAACGACAAAGTCAAAGAGGTTCCTCACGGGCCTTGGGAGCCCTCGAAGATGACCGCATCGAGGATATTCGACCCCAAATAGGAAGATGCCCTCATCACCTTCCTCCGAGCTAACTTGAATGTATTAGCGTGGCAAGCATCAGACATGCCGGAGTCCCGGGGAGGTGATCGAGCCGCAGAACTAGCTTCGGCGACAAAGTGCCCGTAAAACAAAATTGCGGAGATTTGCGATCGGCGAGATGCTATTAAATCGGAATTGGATAAGCTACTTAAGCGGGCTTTATAAGAGGTCAACCACCGGAATGGTTGGCTAACCTGTAATGGTTAGAAAGTCAAGCGGCAAATGGCGTATGTGCGTGACTTTCTTGATCTTAATAAAGCTTGTCCAAAAGCGATTTTCCTTTACCTCGTGTCGATCGGTTGGTTGACTCTCTGCGGGTTGTGAAATGTTAAGTTTTTAGCGCATAATGCGGATACCACCAGATCAATATGTGTCTAGCGATGAAAGAAAAGACCGCATTTATTACACCATTTGGTATATTTTGCTATGTCAAAATGCCATTTGGTCTAAAAATGCTGGCGCTTCTTTTCAACGCTTGATCACAGCAACTTTTCATCTCAATTAGGCGAAATCTAGAAGCCTATGTTGATGATCTAGTTGTCAAAAGCATCAAGACCTAATCATATTCTTGACACGCAAGAAACGTTCGACAATCTCGAAAACATCGCTTAAACTTAATCTGAGAAGTGTGTATTTGGAATCTCTTGAAATTGCTTGGATTCCTAGTATCAATACGAGGAATCGAAGCAAATCAAAAGATAAAAGCCATTTTAGAAATCGCCCTCAACTACGGAAAGAAGTCGAAAACTCCTTTGGGTGCATAAGCGGCTTTAAGTCGTTTCATCATACATTTGGGAGAAAAGGACTACATTTCTTTAAACTTCTAAGGAAACACGAAGGTTTTGAGTGGTCGAAAGAATAGCGCTTCCTTTGAGGATGTCAAGAGGTACCTTCTGAGTGCTCTATTACGGTCTCTCAGGGCCGGAAAAGCTCTTGGTCTACCTAGTTGCCACGCCATAGGCGATAAGCGTAGTAGTGGTCGTAGAAGCGTGAAAATGTACAGCGACCGGTCTACTACGTAAGTGAAGTTTACGGACCTAAGGTGTTACCCTCGGGTCAAAAGCTTCTATATGCCCTCCTCATGTCTTGAGAAGCTGCGGCATTATTTTCGAGCGCACAAACTAGGCTGTCTTGTCGAGTTTCCCTTGGGGCGATCCTCGAGAATAGGGAAGCAATAGGCGCATGGCAAAATGGTCGGTCGAACTTGGGGAGTTCGACATCCATTCGTGTCGAACGGCCATTAAATCCCGAGATCTTGGCGAGACTTTGTCGGCGAATGGACAAATCTGAACACATTCGGGATCCCGATCTGATTCCACGACCCGATGGGCGATGTACTGACGGGTCGCTTACTTTAAGTGGCTCGAAATTTGAGGTAGTCTGGTATCTCCTAGGAGAGACCTTAAAGTATGCCATACAATTAAACTTTCGGGCCACTAATAATGTGGCGAATCTGAAGGTTGCTAGGTGGTATCTGAAGCAGCGCTCTCGATTCGCCGACTACTCGTGAGAGGAGACTCTCAACTAGTCGTGAATCAAGTCGGCAAAAGTACCGATGCTCTAACCCGAGCAATGTCTCGGTACTTATCGGAAGTCGTAAGCTAGAAAAGCATTTTTTAGGTTTGAGGCACAATTCATCCCTCGAAAGGATAATTTCCTCATGAGACCGGCTTGCTCGAATAGCTTCTTCCGATCTGAAGTACCAAAGGAGTCTTCTTGGAACAACTCGAAGCCTTCTCACGGTCGACGAGGCGAGACACCTCCTATTGAGACGACCTCTCTAAATACGAGCGATACATGGATGGTGCCTATCTATGATTATCTTGAAGGGTTACGTGCGAAAGGCGATCTCGGCAGTCGCTTATCGAAAAGCCAAAATGTATACTTTGGTTGAAGGAGTTCTCTATAAAAAGGGTACTCAAGGGGTGCTCATGCGATGCATTCCATGAGCGAAGGATTAACACTCCTTCACGACATACATGGTGGCATCTGTGGAAATCATGCTTCCTCTGAGCGTTGGTCGGCAAGGCTTTTCGACAAGGTTTTCTTGTATGACCCTATCGATGCTAAAGAGTTGGTTAAAAGTGTGTCGATGCGGTTTCATAGCGAGCAAATACACCAACGGCTTCGGGCATTACAAACAATACCTCTATCTTGGCCTTTTGCAACACAGGGGTCTTGATATCACAGGACCGTTCCCCAAAGCTCCGGGGAGGTTTCGAGTTCCTTTGTGGCTATTGATCGTTCACAAAATGGATTGAAGCGAACATGGTATTTGGGATAACAACGGAAGCGGCAAAGCGGTTTATGATGAGATCGCGTAATTACTCGATTTGGAGTGCAAAGTCGAATAATTACGAGATAATAGTAAGCAATTTTCGGCGCAAAATTTGGAATTTTTGCGACGAGTTAGAGTACCAAGTTGTGTTATATACATGGCCCATCGAGTAATGGGGTAGTCGAGCGTGCAAGCGGCCAAATAATGAGAGGAATTAAGACTCGAGTTTTTGACCCGACTAAATCAAGCGCTCGAGGGCTTGGGTACAAGAGTTACCCTCGTATTATGGGCGATTCGTACAACTACGGTCAGACTCTGGGAGAAACACCTTTCTTTCTAGTCTTGATCTTTGAAGCCATGCTTCCTCGGAACTAAAGATCCGGTCAAACAGTGAAACATTCTGAGACTCAACGAGGAACAAATTGAGCGAGATGATATTAATCTACTTGAAGAAAGAGAAATCGAGGCCCTAATTAGTTCGGCGGTCTACCAACAAGCCTGCGAAGATACTACGATCGTAGGTCAACCTCGCTGACCTTCTTTGTAGGTGACTTAGTATTGAGGCTTTGCCAATCCAAGTCTAATGGAACAAACTTTCTCCTAAGTGGGAAGGTCCTTACGGTGGTGAAGTTACTCGTCGAGTTGATACGATTGGCAATGGAAGGCGGCGGAGTTCTCTCGAATTCTTGGAACATCGACCCGATTCGCAAGTTCTATGTGTAACCAATCATTAGGACAATAAAGACTCGGGTTTTCTCTATCTCTATTGTCTTACTTTTGAGTAGTGCTTTCATAATTTTTCGACTATGTTTCAAACACCAGTTTTCTTTACCTTTGGTCAAAAGAGATAACATCACCTAGTCAAAGCCTCTCCTCTGCATGTGGTCACGCCCACTAGAGGAGCTTCCTAGTGTCAACTCGTTACTCGCTTTTGTTGCCAACACAAAGAACTCGGGTTTTATTTAGTTGAATTTTTTTGAAGGCCAACTCCTTTCTCCTTAGATTATTTCTTCACTTCATTTTTGAAAAATATTCTAGCGAGTGCACTTTTAAGATTTATTAATTGTGTTTGGTGTATTCAATTCGTCTTAACTAAGTGGGAGGAAGAAACACATCTAGTCGAAGTCTCTCCCTCTCTGCACGTGGTCACGCCCACTAGAAGGAACTTCCTAGCATCGTTCGGTTTCAACTCTTGATAACAGGCGAGACTTATTGAATCCTCCAAAGAGGCGAGCGAATTTTTGAAGTTCTCTGGATGTTTGTTTAACTCAAGTTCTTTGTTCTCGATTTAATTAATCTAGTCGGAGATGTTAACATTACCTAGTCGAAGCCTCTCCTCTCTTGCGTGGTCACCCACTAGAAGGAACTTCCTAGTGTCAATTCGTTACCACTCTTTACGACCGATTGCATGACAATTGTGGCCAAAAACTACAAGTTAAACAAACCTCTCTGTTTTGAAACCCTTTCTAAAGACTATTTACTTAGTTTGTCTAAACAAACTCGACAAATAGTCGAGGGCTAGAATAATTTGATTTCAATTCTTAGTCTTTAAATTAGTTAATTATCTTTTGAGTTACTAACTACTCGACAAGATGATTTGCGAGAACAAGACTATTTACTTAGTTTCAACAAACTAAGCAAATAGTGGGGGCTAGGATAAAGTCATTAATTTGACTTCAATTTTTAGTCTTTAAAATTAGTTAATTATCTTTTGAGTTACTAACTACTCGACAAGATAATTTGCGGTAACTAAGATGGATCGTATATTACATCAACAAAAGCTTGTTTTCACGAGTTTATTACAAGCTACTACGAAGGGAGATCCCAATGCATCTCCTCTGAAACTTCCGACCAAGCGATTGCATCTCCTCCATCGAGCGTCTTCATACGCTTGAAGCGATCGAAGTCGGCCAGTGGTTGCACATTAAGGTTGGGGTCATGAGCTTTAAGTTTTGCTAATGCATAACTTCTGCGATTTCGATAGCTTCCTTTATCGATTGACTTGGTTGGCCTTGAGTAGTACACGAGATCTTGCAAAGTCGACTTGATCCCCAATAGTACTTATGTGGCGGTTATCGTATCATCTTGAGAGTCTTTCCCTCACTATGTAGCTCACCAAGCACATTGTTGAGGGCGTGATGTTGCCTTGAAGTTTAATCTTCATTGCTTCCATCTCTGTCGGGTACAAGTCGAAGCCTCATGAAGCTTTTGTTTCGACCACTTGTTACGAAAAGAATAAGATTGGCCAAACAAAGATAAACTTCTAGAGGAAAAGAAAAGAAAAATAATCACGGGTAAAAGAATTTCTTACCCACTAGTCGAGAATCAACTTCTTGACCTCTTCATTATAAGGAAACAACGGTCTCGGCATGCTTTTTCTCCCATGATCTAATGTCCTCTGCATTCTTCTTTGCAATAAGGATGGTCAGGTTATAAATCATGGTTTTTCGTGATTTGGTCTCGAACCTTCCCAATTCAAGATCCATTCCTAGAAAAGAAGTGAGAGTAAGAAAAGGAGATAACTTCGTAAAGGACTACGGGTAAAGAATTACTTACGATATTGAGTTCTCGGCGTCTCAAGATCTTGATCTTTATTTTTGGACATCTGAGTAAGCTCGTGAATGGTGAAGTTTTCTCTTTGACTTCATTACGGAGCTTTCTCATCTCATCTTCTTTTACGAAAAAAGCGAGAGTTAGATAAAGATCAAAAGTAAATGGCGATCTTAAGTTCAGCACTTCTTGTTTATTCCTTCTGCAATTTAGCGTTTGCGAGTTGGCTTCTTTAAGTTTCCCCAAAAGGAATTCTACTTTTTCCCATAGCTTTTTGACTCCTCTTTTTCATAATCGGCGAGTCGGCTAAGGTCTTAAATCCTTTGTTCAACTTTGCAAAGGATAAAAGTGAACATAAGCATTAGTTAATCGGTTGTAAGTTCTTCTACAACCATCGACCTAGTCGTAAGTTTTTCTCGACAAAATCTCATGGTCGTAAGTTCTTCTCGACCATCACCTATTCAGTAAGTTCTTCTCGACAAAGCCCTTTGGTCGTAAGTCTTTAACGACCGATTACCTAGTCGTGAGTTTTTCCATGACAAACCACGTAAGCACTATATAAGTATTCAAAAATGATTATGAAAAACGGTGACTTACCACCTCTCTTTGTTTGCGAGTTCCTCTTTCTTGTCGCTGACTCTAGATGTTGCCGATGATATTCACCGACAATGGCGATTTGCTCTATGGCTTTACGCAAAAGACAAGGCGGTGAGAAATAAGAAAAGATTATACTGTATGTATAAGTATCATCAAATACTTACATTCATGGTTGATCGAGCAAATATTGAGTAAACCCGACTCTGGGTGCTTACTTCGTCCCTCTCTCAACTTGGTCCCACCAAACCTTCTCAAAGCGCTCATTATCAAAAGTGTTCCTTCTATTGGGAATGTCTTTGGGATGGGGACTCGGTGGCAGATCTAAAGGCGAAGACCCACTATGGAGCGGGGCCTAAAAAATCGAGCGAAGTGAAGCATTCTTCATCTTAGATTCTGAAATTTTAGTTTCTCTTTGGGTACCGGAAGGAGGCCTGCAGCGATTTCCTTCCCACACGGTGGTCGGGCACATCACCACCTTGGGCGAGAGCCTGCGACTTCTCTGCTGGTCCTCGACCACGTTAGTGGTCATGGCGACTATCTCGGTTATGCGTAACCATTGCCTCAATAGGTGTAGCCGCTACCTCGATAGTAGTAGCTGCAACCTCGGTGGTCATGGCGGTTACCTCGGTGGTTGTAGATGCCACCTCAGTAACTATGGCCGCTGCCTCAGTGGCCATAGCTACGACTTCAGCGGTCGTGACAACCGCTTCGGGAGCCACGACTTCTTTTACCACCTGGGCCAAGGATGATCCATCGACCACTTCCCTTGTTGTCTCTCCAGCAGCTGGAGAGGTAGCAATAGGCTTCTCAACGGAAACATTCTCGGGGGTTGAAGGAGTCGGGCTAAAAACAACAAAAGGATAGCAAGTCAAATTGTGGAAAGCAAAAGGTAAATCTTTGTTCTTACACTTTAGCTTGTTTCACATACCTCTGCGTCTGGACTTAATCGAAACTTTGGAGCCATCTTCGATGGAAGAATTCTTTGACTTCTTTTCTCGACCACGTCGTGTAGTAGTTCAAGTTGAGGAATAGGTTCGATCATGACCACGTCTGGTCGTGAGTCTTGAGCGAGGACCATCTCTATGGTCTCTGACTTTCGGAGGGCCAGAGATCGGTCTCGATCACTCCAAGACAGCGCTACCCTCAAGCGGTAGGCTCTAATTTGGATCGGCGTTGTCCTTCACAAAAGGCATAAACTTCTTCAGTTCTCCTTTTCTAGTTGCTTGACAAATCTAGAAGTGGCGAAGCTGTGAAAGCTTTCTTGTCGTAATAAAAGGTACCTTGGCCTTGTGAGGTTTGCGCTTAAGAGGTTCAATTGCCGACCTCCTCGGCAATTTGCTTGACCTCGGCTTCAAGCTATGGCTATATCGACCCGCAGGCTTTCTTGAGAGGATGCGGTCGAAGAGCTAGAACTCGAGCTTGCTCCTCCTTGTCGTGACTCTTGTAAGTCGGCGTCTCTTGGATGGAGGAGTGAGCCTTTGTCTTTTGTCAACTCTGCCGATGGTTATCGATCTGACTTCTTCGTCGTCAGACGATTTTCCCTCTACTTTACGTAAAAGCAAAAGCGAGAAAAAGAAGAATTACTAGCGGGTGGTAAAACCTTCTACAACGATATCAAGTCGTAAGTTTTTCTCGACCTTTCCTCGGTAGTAAGATTTTCTCGGTCACTACTAAGTTATAAGTTTTTCTACAACATTTCTCTAATCGTAAGTTCTTTCTCGACTATAAAGTCCTAAGGATAAAATCAACTCTTGATTACCTTTAGGCGAACCATCCTTTCCTCTGCGGATCGACCGCAAGGATCTTAGGAAGCGCCACACTAAGTGGCGGAGGCTTCTATAAGCAGTCGACTCTAACGTCAATCTCCATTTGGTGAAAGATCTGTTCAAGCAGATAAAGGCATTCTTTAAACAACTGCGAAAGACCAAAGCGAGAGCTAAGTCGAAAAACTACTTACCTCCCTCGTAGTCCACAGTGGGTCTTTTGGCCCGTGTACCTCCACATAGGAGGCACTCGTTTCTTCAAAGGACTAATTAGGACGTGTGATGAAATCCTTCACCACATGCCATCGATCAACCCCTCGCTTTCAAATCCTTGATGGCTTGAATATAGGGGGCAATTCGATTGATATCTGAAAGTCGAATCGGGAAGCTTTCTTTGGTGACCTTCCTTGAAGAAAGATGTCTTGGAGGTGACTTTCGATAAAACCACCTCTTCCTCCTAGCGGCCATGAGGATCGAGTGAACATCTGAATATACTCCTTCGACTTCCGTCATGGAGCTTCAAACCACAACTTCGGCTATCAGTTATCGAGCCATTAGTAGAAATCTTGAAAAAGCTCAAGATCATTTGGAATTCCTAAGTCGCCTCACACGGATATCTGAATCGCTTCGGCATGGTGATGGAATTAGGACCAAGGTTCACCAATTCCACTCCAAAATGCTTGAGTATCAATGTGAAAGGGTGGCAGTGTCGAAGACCACACTCTGTCGCTTTGGAAGGCGGGGTTGTCCCTCCTCACGGCGGCCATTCTTTGCTTATCTTGTAGGAACCACTCCACAAGAACATTCTCTGGAATCTTCGGCCTTGACAAGGGTTTGCATCTTCACCGTATCCATCTCGACTCGGCCCATTCGGAAACTCTCCGGCCATTTTTCTCGGAAAAGGAGATTTTCGGCGAGTTGGTGGAGGAAGACAAGAACTTGATGAGCAGTAGAATTATTGGGGAAAGGTAAGATCTTAGGTTTTACCCCGGTGGTATTTATAACCACGTACCTTGTAGCGGGCGTGACATTCAAAGTGCGCCCTTGTCTCGAGAACGCTTCATGACGGAGTTAATCGGACGTTGTTTGAGATTCCCAGTGTGTCTCTCGAGAAAATCAGGTTTGCGTTTACACCTCAGCGAAATTACTTCCTTGGTTAGATCTTTTCAACCAAAGGAAATGATAATCGGAAAGTTCTTTCTTCCGATCACTATACTCGACCACCTCGTGATCGTAGGAATGCTTTACGACTACTTGATGGTGGTAGGTAATTTTCTTGACCAAGCATATTTACGGTCAAAGTAGTATACAATCGAAGAGTTTTTCCTTCGACTATTTTTCTCTGATCCTCTCGTGGTTATAAGACCATCTATAACTCCTTTACCAAGTAAGTTGCTTTCACTTGAAATTTGGGGGCTGAGATGGCGAGGATATAATAATCCTCATTTTATCTTTTATCTATAATTCTTATTATAGGTAAATATGGCGTCATGTGGACCACCGAGTATACCCCTTAATGTTATAAGGGAAGAGCCTAATGGGTGGTCGTAAGTTCTTCTCGACCACCCCCATAATCGTAAGTTATGCTACGACTACCCCCATAATCGTAAGATATGCTACGACTATCCCATAGTCGTAAGTCTTGCTACGACTACCTCATAATCGTGGCTCCTCTCGACTAGGTCAACTCGACCACCTTATGATCAAATAAACCTCTGAGACAAGTGGGTCTTATTGATTAAGGATTCAAACGATCATCATCTGTTGTTATTCTGCGGAGTAATAACACGTAATACTCCATTATCTACGGTATATAGTACATTAGCGGCGTGGAGGAGTTAATACACGGTGATTATTACTAGCGTCGCCGTTACGGGAGGTGATGGCGCCGCTTTATCTGGAATGCTTGCCGCTCCTTCACGTACTATAAAAGCGGCAATCGAGAAAGGAAGGGAGGATCAATCAGACCATCGAGAATACAAGCACTATCTGTAATAGTCTTAGTTTTTCTCTGATTGTTCAAAATACACTCAATACCATACACACACAGGAGTAGGGTTGTTATTCTCTCCGGAGAAGGCCTGAACCTGTATAAAAATCCCCGTGTCAATCTCTCTGCGTGATTCCATTCTAGGAGACCCCCCGAATCAAACAATCTTTACGTAAGTTCGGTTCTAAAACACCGACAGTACTAACAGAGTAAATGTGTCTTTTTTTATTCATAATAATCCACTCCCTTCTAGAGAGGGAACGAGGGATTAGTTATAGTGTTAGATTAGGGATATGATATATAACAATGTTACCCTTAAAAAGGATCCAATAAACTATAGGGGCTTTAAGTCTTTACATTCTCTTTACCTAGCCTTGATGTATAGTGGACCTTCATAAACCCTGCACATCATGCCTTTACTTTTGGTCCACGGGTAGCCTTGACTCTCTTTGATCCATGCGAGACGGATCTGGAGCAAAAGTTTCCGAGACCCCCTCGCTCCGTACAAGGTGCTCCGGAACGAAGCCTTTCTAGACCCCCTTCACTCCATGATGTGTTCTACCCTTCATCCCAAATAGTCATGCCAGTCTTTCTGTACCATTCGACCAGGTCGAGGGGTACCCTTGATTGTAGACTTCGCTAGGTCGGTGGAGCCGGTGGGCCACCCTACGACAATAAATTCATACCTTAGTTAAATTATGTTATTTTCTCCCCCCTTAAAACAGGCAATGTCATTTTCTTAGCCTTAAATTTATAAGGACATATAAGCGAGGATTCAAACAACAGATCGAGTTGTGCCAATTATTCCTTTCACTCCATCTAACGTAAACACTATCGAGTTGTATCCACAGATCAATTCACTGAAAAAGCTTAAGTTGTTGATGAAAGATGATCTCATGATTTCTTTGGTTTAGATATCGGAGACGGAACATCGCGTTACGATGCAATGTTGGGCGAATCTTTGGAGATTTTTCTTTAAACCGGTACAACTTTTCTTTAAAACATCGAGCTCATGTGTTCCCCATGGAGCTGCGAGTTTTGAGATAAAAACTAAGAAAACATTTTGACTTGAATACAAATTTACGATACCAAGTCTTATCAAAAGTTGGAATTGCCAAATTTGGTCACCAAATTAGTACCAATGTTTGACCTAAAGATTAGCAAAACTATAGAGCTAAGGGAGAAAGGAATCTTACCAAGTTTGATAACAAACCAAATATCTACCAAATTAGGTCAACACTACTAAAATTTGATAAGGCAAACATCGATAACTATTGGAAGTAAACCAAACAACAATCGATTCATGGAGTAAGAGTTCGTGACATACTTTGAGCAAATATACCTTAGTTTTATTGAAATTTCATCACGGTTTGTGGCCTCCGAGTTTAGACCGTGGGCGGGAGATTAAGTGGGTGTATTTTTTCTCTCTCTCATAGGCGTGAAATAGTTATCACGACTTCTTTGTTTTTAATCCTCCATAAAAAAAAAACATTAGTGGTAGCAAAACAGGAAGAAAATTATCACGAGACGTTATCATATTTAAAACTTTCCAATCTCATGACACATAGCAAAATAAAGAGGGTTTGGTTTGATGCTAGGCAAGTTTGGCTAAGTATAGCTAGTGTTTGCTTTATATCCACAACTATAACATGCCATATTTTTTAGGCACATGACTCACTCGTCGTACACATATTTTTCTAGCCAAAGATGACCACAGAATGTATGAGAGCTTTGTCATAGTTTTTGTGGCAATGTGTTATGCCATCCACATATACTCTAAATCAACTACCTATTTACATGGCACGTGTCATGATTTGCAAGGCAACAGATCTTTTTGGATTTATTTCTCGTAGGACCAGAAAAGAAATTCATTGCACCTCTTACGACGCTTGCGAGGAAAAGCCGTTCGCGGTTTACATTCTTGTGCAGTAACGCTTGTCCTATCTAATCATAACTGACAACAATGTCAAAAAGATCAACAAATGATGTCGCTAATCGCAAAACATGTGGAAGTGGGAGAAGCGGCGTGGGCAAGCGAAACGGCGCCACGAATCGTCGGCCGTCGTGGCACAACTCCGAGCAACCACGTCCATGTGCCTCGGTGCGAGCGCTCGAGGACCCGCCGTGATCGCCCTCGAACCCTTTGCACCACCGGCGCTTCTTAGGAGCGCGCCTTGCAACAGAATGTGCCTGCAGCGATCGTGGCGGATCCAATATTGTCGAGAAAAAATATAAAGATTTATAATATAAAAAATAAAATACAAAATTGATCGACTAAAGACAACATATCAAATAATTTAGAGAAATTACAAAATAATTAAGAAAATTACAATCTAACTTGAGCGTTCTTTCATGGTTTAAAAGCAAGATATGATATCATCATCCATTCATCCTTAACTTGCATAAAAATTCTCGCTTAAGATGTCTACATGGAGAGCATTCTATACTTTCTGATTGCATATGTGATTTTGCTTGCTACACCACTATCTAAATAAGTAGTAGCAGTACATGAATGATGTTATAAAGTCTAACACTGACACAATGTAATCAAACATAAACAAGTGCACAATGCACTTGGCACATGCAGTACAATGCCAATTTCTATTTTCTAAATCCTCCATTCAGTGCCAATTTTGCACATGCACATGCAGTACATAAACAAATGAACAGGGCACATGCCACATGCAGTACAATGCTAATTTCTATTTTTCTAAATTCTCCATTCAGTGCCAATTTTGCACATGCAGTACATTGAACATACATACATGCAATGCACATGCAGTAAAATGAACATACCTACATTGCAATTTGCATACATACAAGGCTACAAGCTAACAAGCAATCAATCAATCACAATGCACATCCAATCCAATTTTGCAGTAAGGACTAGGGACTAAGGAGCCATTCAGCCATTGTGCCAATTTCCAAACATTGCATACATACAAGTAACAAGTGTGCATGAAATTTTATGTGAATACTCATAATACTATGTACTTGCTTGTCTAATTTTTCTATAATTTAATTCGTTCTGAAATTTTCTCACAATTTCATTTAAGTGTATTGTTTGTATAAATTTGTAAATATAGAAAATGATCTCCAAAAATTCCGAATTTTGTTTTCAAGGCTCCTTACATAGTGGACTTGACTGTGTAATGTTTGGACGATTTTATACGTGTTCTGAAATTGTCTTGAAAATTTTGATTTTAGGTTTCGGAAATTAGGGTTTCATGAATTCCGACACAAAGTACTCATAATCAGAGCAACTGCTCTCTACTAGCCGCGTCTGCGTCCGCCTGCGCGGCCTTGTTTTGTGTCGAGCATGTCCTGTGGGATACGTTAGCCGATCCGGAGAGGCATGTCGAACTGGGGGACACCTCCAATGAATTCATGAACGACAGAATGTATAAATTCACTATCGAATTGTCTGCCCCCAAGGTACGATACCTGTAACTCCGGTCATGTGGATGAGCTCTGACCTTGAACGTACGGTGGGATAGCGAACCCAGTGGAGCTCTGTTCTGCGTACGCTCTAAACCCTGGCTACCATGGTACAAACCCTGACAGCGTGTACTGCTTCCTGGTAGGAGCTGCGAGGCTCGTATCCTCATCAGTGAATGTGAACTGGCCGTCACCCCCACAGTTGACTGAAGGCTGCAAGACAAAATGATGTTAGTAGAAATAAACACTCTAGACGTAAATTGAGAATCTCGTACCTCCCGGATGTGTAGTGTAGATGATCGGGGGTGCTAGTCTGTGTGCTGAACGCGGACAGTAGAAGTGATGCATCCTGACAGACCTGGGGTGGGAGAACATGATGTTAGCGAAACGTATGGCATAATAAAAAAAACAGAACGTAGATTTGTACATAACTTACCTCCCCACCGATCTGGCCCATGGATGACCGACGGGGAGCACTACGACACCAGCCAGACTCGCTAGGTCGTGATGACCTAGCGAGTGGGCACGGTCCACCCACTTGGTCCCGATGCGCAGGACGTCATCCATCGAACGACCACAGCTCAAGTTATTTATTATGTTCTTCGCCTCCGCGAAGATGTACTTGAAAGTTTTCAGCAGCTCTGATGCTGTGTTTGGGCTATGGATGACAGTCTCCGATGCACTTGCGATGTGGTGCACCCTCTCCAATTGAAGTGACACACATAACAGGTTCAGTAACGAAGAGTACAAATATCATCAATCAAACGAGCAGATATTGCAAGTGTCTTATGGAGTCGTCACGCCACGAAGCGCTATGATGATCGAACGAGTGACGGAGGCTCTCGTGGTGCGTCACCTGCTCGAGGCACTCCGGTGGAGGAACGGTGAGTCTTGCGCGCGACCGTGGTGCGTACCACTCCAGGTACTCACCGTACGTCTTAATGACGTACCTCGTACGAACACCACTCATGCAAGACGTCTAAGTGCGTCCTCTCCGTCTAAGTTGTAGTCCACTCATGCTGGACTGGCTGCCCGTCCTAAGAATACCGACCCGCCATCGATTGTCTGCATTTTTGGAAGGATTGATGTTACAAAAGATGTAAGAAGTGTAAACATTACTCGGATGAAGTTTGACTCACATGTGCACGGCTCGCTGCAGGACCCTGCCATCTGGAGGGGGCACGACCTAGTACAAACCAAACTACCGCATTATGCGATGCGACGCGCAGGGCTCTACCATATGTATGAACACTAGATGGTGGGTCGTCAACCATAACCCGGTGTTCTAGGTGCATTGCACGGACAGCCCGTCTAGCGCTACCGTGTGCACGAAATCTGGTGTCCATGGAGCCCAGATCCACCCTTGTTAGTTGGTCATCCTGCAAACAAAGATAGATGAAAGAGGTGAAAGACAACTATCGACTTCAGCATCAAGAGGGCTATGACCGAACGAGTAATTTGTTCTTGGTTATGATTAGATAGATCACTTGCTTGTAAATCTTAAAAATATATGCCGATCTTGGCGTGGAAACGCGATGAATGTGATAAACGATTACAATGTTCTTTGGATAATAGTATAGCTATATAAAAAATATCTTTATTATTTTTTAATCCTTTTAAAAAAATATTTTAAAGATAGCCTCTTCTTAACTTTATTTTCAATTCTGACCCTGTCGGTGTTTTAGAACCGAACTTACATAAAGATTGTTTGATTCGGGGGTTCCCCTAAGCTCAAAATCCACGAGAGAGACGCGGGATTTTTATCTGAGTTGGGCCTTCTCACGGGAGAATAACAACCCTACTACGTGGTGTATGTATTGAGTATCTTTGGATTACAAGATCAAGAGAAAAACTAGAGTGATGCGTCTTGTGCTCCTGATTGTCTTTTTTTCTCCTCCCCTCATCGTCTTGATGATTCTGCCTTTTATCTGATATTGAGTATCTTTGCCGTATCTCGATCTAAAAGTCGCCTTAATGCTTGAATCGTGGGTATTCTTTGGGAGATTATTGTGGGAGTAGTAACGTTCCCACATTGCTAGGCAGTTATCACCATGACATAGAGTTAAATCGTGCCATTATTCTAGAGAATAACATCGTAATTGACTGTTCATATCCTTAAATATGGCGCTCCTGATTGTGTTTCTAATTGCCCCTTCCTCTTTGTCCTGATGATCCCGCCTTTTATACAGTCCTCAAAGTGGGCGGTTGTATCTCCTATCTAAAAGCCGTCTTAATGTATCAGATCGTGGAGCCGTTGTTGGAGGTTATTGCGGGAGTAGTAACGTTCCCACGTTTCCAAACAGTTGTCACCATAATAGAGAGTTAAATCGTGCCATTATTCCAAAGAATAACAACGTAGTTTACTGCCCCATATCCTTAAATATGGTGCAGAAGATTCCCTGATCAACTAGGCCCACATGTCTGTAAGCCTTATCGACTAGGGACTGGTCGTAGAAGAGCTTACGACCAGGTGGTGGTCGTAGAAGATCTTACGACCACAGACTGGTCATAGGAGAACTTACGATCACGGGATAGTCGTAGAAGGACTTATGACTATGGGGTAGTCGTAGGAGGACTTACGACAACGAGGTGGTCGTAGAAGAACTTACGACCAGCTTATCCCTTATGAATATTAAGAGGTATACTCAAGGACCATATGACGTCATTATTATTCATAATGTGAATTACAGATAAATAATTAACTGAGGATTATTATATCCTCGTCATCTAGCCCCCCAGCTTCAAGTGAAAATAACTTACTTGAAAAAGGAGTTTGTAGGTGATCTTACGACTAGTAAGTGGTTGTAGAATAATGGTCGAAGGAAAAACTCTTCGACTGGTGTTTCATTTGACCAGAAATTAACTTGGTCAAGAAGGTTGTAGAATCATCTTACGACGCACGAGGTGTTTGTAGGAGATCTTACGATCACCAAGTGGTTGCAGTACTGAGGTCGGAAGTAAAATCTTTCCGATTGCTATCGCATTTGACCAGAAAAAGACTTGGTCAGGAAGGTAATTTAAACTTGAGGTGTAAAGCCGACTGATTCTCTCGGCGAGATAAATTTAGAATCTGTCGACTCTCACAGACACATGCTGTTGGAGTAGTTCAAGCGTTAACTATTGTTGGGTCTACGTCTTTAACTTGGGCGTGCGGTTATAAATATTCACCGTGGGTGAGACTAAGGTCTTTTACCTGGCGGTCCTACCCGAAGAGGACAAGATGGCGCGCCTAAAGGTAATCAAGAGTTGATTTCATCTGTAGGACTTTGTAGTTGTGGAAAAACTCACGACTGGGTTCTGGTCGTAGAAAGGCTTACGACCAAGTACTGGTCGTATAAAAGCTTACGACAAGGTTATAGCTGTAGAAAAACTTACGACTGCTTTGTAACATCTCTCTTTCTGGTTTCTGCAGAAAGTAGGCTTGGAAAACCGTCAGGACGACAAAGAAGTCGAACTGATGGTTATCGGTGCGGCAGTAGAGCAGTTTGATTCTCCCCCGGCCAAGAAGCGTCGGCTCGTGCGAGTCACCGACAAGGGAGGAGCAAGCTTGAGCTCTGCTACTTCGATCGCACCTTCTGCGAATTTTGATTCGAATAAGCCTTTTGCAAAATTTGATGCGGACTTGGCTGTCGTAGCAAAAGCTAAGGCGATTGATGCTCTCAAACCCAGAGCTCCCAAGATCAAGGTACCCTTCTACTACAACGATAAGACTTTCACAGTTTCTGCCTCTTGTGGCTTTGTCAGGCGACTAGAAAATGAGAACTAGAAGAGTTTTATGTCTTTTGTGAAGGAAACTACTGCTTCGACAGTGCCTGTGGTCGAGGGCAATGCTGCCTTTGAGGTGGTCGAGACATGTCTCGACCACCAGGAGAGCTAAGAGGCTCAAGGAGCGGTCACTACTACAGGAAGCCTCATCACGGACGGTTCGGAACCGTCATCACAGACGGTTTCCGAACCGTCTATATTTGTTGATGCTGTGATAATGGCGGTTATCACAGATGGTTCAAAACCGTCGTGATCGCACTATCACGAGCGGGTTTTGTTGAAGCAAATGCGTGATCGAGAATATCACCAGCGGTTTAATTTACAGCGAAATGCAGTGATGATATTTTCCTGAGCGGTTCTTGTTAGAACCATCTATGATGAGTTTTCACGAGCGGTTCTTGTTTAGAACTTACATGATAGCCTTCTGTTGCAAAAAAACCAAAAGCATTGCTAAAACTTCGGAGGCTGTTTTGAGGCCCTAACGACCTTTTTGGGGTTTTCACTTTGTGCTGGAGTCTCTTGAGCCTCGCATGAATGAATTTGATATAGACTTATGGATTTTCGGATTGAACTTTTCATTAGCTTTCCAACGAGCTAAAAAGCGTGCATAATCCGAGTTAAATATCTAAAAAGTTATGATGGTTTTCACCGAACAGCAGTCTTGCGATCTACCATCTATATTTTTGCCCAAACCAAATAACTCAACATGAATCTACACATGCCGAGAGAGCCTCCAACAATAAACCACGGCATCACCCACATCACGGTAGCATCAACTCAATCCATTTCTGAGCACTAACACTAGCTCTCGGTAATCCACATCATAAAGCTAAGGGGAGTAGAGAGTGAGGTGTGGGAGGCTGTCGAGGACCCTCAAATATTGGGAAGTATCGAATTAAAAATTATACTAAGAGCATAATTAATAATTAAGAACATTTGGTCCTTAATTAAAAACCATACTAGTAGCATAATTTTTAACAAGTCATAATCCCAACATTGAGGTTCAGGATATATGTCTTGCAATAGTTCGGGGATCGTGACTATTGCACATATATCCTTTAACAACATGTATCACACATACAAGGCATACATTTACATTAATTCAGACAAAGTTTGCATTTTATTTCTACTAGTTCAAGTGACTCACGGTCACAAACAAAAATTCAGCAGCGGAAACTTAACATAAATAGCAAAATCCACCAATGGCCCCATCACCCTCAGGCTATTGCGTGGAGGAAAAAATAACTTCACTCGTTAGCGTCATCGATCGGCGCTAACGGGCATCTCATACAAATAATCATCTTCACCGCAACAAGAGGTTATAGCACCTGAGTACAGAAGGTACTCAGCAAGACTTACACAAACTAATAAAAGAAAGTGTCTGATAGAACCTACACAAAGGATTAGAATTTATACACGCATAAGGTTAACAACAGGAAGGTTATAATGGTTCAATTTTGCATAAAGCAATACATCTTAACCTACACTTGCTAAGTTTTGACAAAGCAGTTTTATAAATCAATTTGGACTAAAACAGTAAGTAAATGAGAATGTAATCATAACCAAGAACAATATTAACGTGGCTGTCCACCACCAACAAAACATTGCATGAATACCCTCATGCGAATTAATTCCCATAACCAACTTTGTTTCCAAAATCTATACAAAGCGCTATTCAAATTCAAGCGTTGTCGTAGCAAGTGGACACGGCTATTAGAATAGTTTTAACCTGTGCAGGGGTGTACATCTTTACCTACGACTTAGCTGGCAGTAAGCCATGTAGAATAATAGCACCTTGCCTTTGGTATCTTGGTAGGGTAAACTAAGATTTGGTATTTTTCAACAAATTAACACTATTGAGTGGAATACCCATGTGTGGTGATCACTTTCGATTCAAGTTACTAATAGAACACATAGCCAAGGGGTCCACATGTTGTCTTGGGAATCCGGGCAGATCAATAAAATGCAAAGCTGTGCTCCTTGCACATATTACATCATAATCGAGCCCTTAAGGTACATAAATGTGATGGAGCATGTATGGCCTCACCCTCCTAAGAACATATAATCTTGATTTAGTGGTCAAACACATATGCCCTTACTTTCCCATATTCCAACTCAATAGCATTAACCCTGCGTGTGGAAGTACGCTGGGGCTTGAATCATCCAGCCGATGTTCAGTCCTTAATCAATCCAGACAAGACAACCACATTCCCAATTCTCGTGCACTAAGGCACCATCACTAGCATCCACTTGTCCAGATTTAAAATCAGTTTATTAAACAAGATTCAAATTCATTTCTGATTTAAATAAACTGAACAAAGAATCAAAATAAAATAAATTCATTTATTGCTCCCATGTTTGACAAGATAAGCTTGTCAAACACTAACGTTCTATGGTTTGCATGGCTAAGCAATATGAGAAAACAAGTATTTAAATGCTGAAGCACTACCTTAAGTTTGAGTGTATGATTAGATTAAAGATAAGCCTCACGTGTTAGGTTGTAACTATCTAGAGACAGATCACAAATAAATTTTAGAAAATTAGCATGCAACGATATCTACGTATTTTGGAAATCTCTGAGTTCAAAAATTTGGGATCAACATGGTGCAAAGAGGATGCTTGCCTTGGTAATAGTAAACCTCTTGTTCAGGTTCTTGTTGCTCAACAACAGATTCAATCACTTGCAATCACTTCAGAAGAACCAGAATCTAAAATACAAAAGATTCAATGAACAACAAGAAAATGGCAGAAAACAGAATATTGGAAAGGATGCATGATCAAGAAGGTAAGGCATGATTAACAACATGCTTAAGCTACATCTATCTTAATTAAGGATAATACTCCATATTTGATATCTGCTGAAATTAATTATCAACGTTAGGGTTTAACCTAAAGCTACGAGTTTTTGATTTTGGAAAAGCGAAAACAAAATGAGGCTACAAAAGAAGGATTCTTGCTGCATTATATTATGAACAAAATAATGTTTTTGCTTAAGTTACAACTAAGTAGTAAAACTTAAAGTCTAACTTACCATGTACTAATCATTAACTATTTTAAGAAATAAGGTTATTTGCTACTTATAGTTTCAAGTTTTGGGAATGAAAATAGGATAGATTACAAAAACAAAGCTTCTTTGCTATATCATATTATAAACAAAATAATATTTTTGTGTGAGTCAAAGCTAAGTAAGTAAAACTAAAAGTCTAAATTATCACTTAACATTAGTTAATACTAACTATCAAAATTAGGGTTTAGCATAGAACTGCAGTTATAGATTTTGAAAACTGGAACAAGACAAGTTAAAAAGGAATTTGTTGATTTATAAGCACTATAAGTAAAATACTTTTGCTTAAGTTATAACCATTTTGGGTAAAGCTAAAAGCCTATTTAAACACTTAACATTAATAACTAACAAGAATCAAGGTTACATTTAAAGTTATAATTTTAGGTTTTTGAAAAGCGAGAATAAGGCAGTTGTAAAAGAAATGGTTTCTTGATCCAAACATATTACAAGTAAAATACTTTACTTAAACTAAGGGTATTTTTAACTATGGTAGTAGACTAACTTATCATTTAATCACTAATTGAGGAATTAAAAGATGAAAGCGGTCTTTGTGCATTTTTGTCGGTTTGGTAGGCAATAAGCAACAAAGACAAGATTGAAGATTTTTGGCCGATTTGGAAATGCACTAAGCAAAAGGTGCTTGCTGAAGCTAAAGCTAATCTTAAGAAAAGATATTAACCTAAAATAACCCTTGTTAGCATTCATCAACAAATATTAATGAAGAGGTTGAGCTCTGACTCTTGTCGGTTTAGAGCAACGATAATGAAAAAGGGATTTTACTAATTAGCTGAATTGGAGGCCTTATGAATCACAAGAATGGTTGCTTAAGATACTAGGGTTTGGTTAAGACCTATTTAAGCTGAAAAGAGGACAAGTGAAACCTAGAACTTGAAAGCGATATGAAAGACGAAAAGTTATAAAAAGAAACTTTTAGGTTTAAAGATGATTTGAGTATCAAATGCACAAGTGAGTGCCTCGGTAGGTTAATTAAGTCCTTAAGATGTTAAGAACAGCAAGGATTAGGATCAAGACTCACTCACCGGTGCTAGAGAAGATGAAGGCAAGTTCTCGGCCGACAACAGTGAAGATGTAAATCCACTTCCTGTTTGACCAAGAATCGAAAGTAATGGAGAGCTTGAGTCATGTGGATTACAATACATGATCTGGACAGGAAGGAGTGAAGCATACCCCACCTGAGCAAGAATTCACCACGGTGGTGCTTCAACCGGTTTTGGTCAACAGAGAGCAACCTACACATGATGCTAAATTCATGTTACAAAGTGACTTAGGCACCGAGAGGGATAAACAAGAAGGAAGAGCAAGAGGAGCTTCTCTGGAAAGAAAGAAAATGAAGAAGCTCGACTCGGTCAACAATGGCGAGATAAGGATGAGGTTAGGGTTTATATAGGGTTTGAACCTCTAGAACAAGCGAGAGAATTCTAGAGTTGATGCGGTGGCAATTGATGCTAAATATCAAAGAATATTCGCATATCCTTGTAACGCCACACACCGCTGACAACGTCGGCGGTGGCCTTGAGTAGAGGAGGAGGAGAGAGACCTCAGCGGCGAGTGGGTCCCAAAAGTCGGCGCTTGACAACGCCGCTCACAAGGCTTAAAGAGCGATGGCAGATTCGATTTTCATCGAGCAGTAGGGGTTGAAAGGGGTATGTAGGTGGTCGAGCGGCCCAACTCACGAGCCCTCGATTCAAATCTGACGATCGCGAGGTCGAGCGTGCCTTAAAGCAAAGCAAAGCAGTTAGATTTTGGAATAACGGTGAGATTCGGTAGTGCTATGACGGTCGACGGCCCATCTCTTGTGGACCACACGTAGAGATCCAGCTGTCCCCCATTTAATGGCGCCCTTGAGTTTCAAATAGAAAAGGAAGGCGCGGTTGGATCTGAAATCGGCGGCCGAGATTGAAGAGAGTCAGGCGGTCCAAAACGACCCAATGAATCTGGTTCGTTCGCTTAGGATTCAACGGCGGAGATCACTTGGTGCTTTCGGATGGTCCGAACGGTCCACAAGATCTGGCCCACTCATTGAGAATCCAATGGCTCGCGCTCATTTCGGCTTTTACCCTTTAAAAATGGCATATCCCGAAAATGGCGCACCGCACGATTTAAATCTAACGACCACGATTGCATGGCTCATCGGGATGGTCCGAACGGCCCAATAAATCCGGCCCGTTCGTTGAGATCTAACGGCTCAGATTGGAGACGCGTTAGGGTTTCAAAAGCAGAGGCTGGATGCGGTAGGATGGGAATCCAACGTTGAGAATTGCATCAAGTGTGTGGAAGACACGCACAGCTCGGCAAATCTCACCCGTTAGCTTGGGAAATCAGCGGCGACGAGCTCTGGAGTTTAGGGCATGCGGGAGCGTGTTTGGTCTGACCCGATATGCTGAGTTGGACTTAACTTTGGTTGGCTCGATCGCTTCTGATTGCTAAGGATTTGGGTTTGGCCGAAAGGATTGACTAACTTATTTCAAATATTCAAAAGTTTGACCGGGGCTTTAAAAATAGCAAATAAATTTGTAAAAATGTGAAATTTTGCAAAGATGCTACTGGGATCATATATGTCCCAAATAAAATTTAAGAACCACTATTTCACTTTGTAAAATACATAAATAATTCAATTAATCCGAATAGGTTTATTTAAAAACAAATATTTTTCTCAAGGTCAAAATAATTTCTAAAAATTCAACAAAATTATTTTTGGCCAAAATAATTCATCGGCTTTTAAATAAAATACTCCCGGTCTTAATACCAACATGGATTTGGTATTTTCTTTTGAAGCTTCAAACAAGTTTTGGATTTACGGCTAGAAATGGAGAATTTAAATTGTAACATAATGCCCCATTTGCAAAAATGAGCAGTGATGCTATGAAAAGCATCTTATTACTTTTTATTAAATGTGGCGATGTCACGAAGGCACAGGCGGCAAGTGGAGGCCGAGGTGGCAGGTCGTGGGAGGCCGATGGCGACAAGGCCGAGGCAAGGTGGAGGCGGGGTGTGAGTTGAAGGAGGCGGTGGCGATGAGGCAGGCGAGTTGGAGGAGGCGGGCAATAAGCTCGGCGGAGGCCGAGGCGGAAGAATGTGAGGAGGAGAAACGGCGAGAGGAGGAGATGGAGGTATGAGGTGTGAGGAGGAGGCGGCAAAGGAGGAGATGGAGGTTATATAAGCGAGTTTGACAACCCGCCCATTATGTTCAAATTTTTGTTTCCGCCCAACAATCGAGCGGTTCTTGTTAGAGCAAATGCGTGATCGCACCTATCACAGAGCGGTTTTAATAGAACCGTCTATGATCGTCCTGAGCGGTTCTAATTACAAAGCTATGCATGATATATCCTGAGCGATTTGTAATTAGAAGCGAATGCGTGAATGATCATAAACGGTTCTATTAAAACCGTCTGTGATAAATGCGTATCCTGACGATTCATAATAAGCAAATGCTCGTAATAAACTATGCCGGTCGATAGACCCATCACGAGGCGGTTCCATAGGAACCGTGCGTGATGGAACATCTACTATTGTTTTGTAGTAGTGGGTGGTGCTCGTTTAAGATCCGCGGCGGGCGTGGTCATGGCCACTCCTCAATTGAGTCTCGATCAAGCGTGGTTGAGAAGAAGTGAAGAAATCTTCCTTAGGAAGGTTTCTTCCAAATTCAAGATCAAAAGCGGCACGCGGAGGTATGCATAAAGACAAAAGTATAAGAACAACATTTACCTCTTGCTTTTACCATCTCACATGTTTTCCTTTTTATGATCTTAGCGAGCCCTTTAACCATCAAGGATGTTCTGTCAAGGAACCCTTCTTTGTTTCTCCGGCGGTCGGAGAAATAGCGATGGCGGTGGTCGAACTTCGCCCACCGTCGAGTGGTGGAAAGTGTTGTTGGTGCCGAAGCGGCGATGACCCTTTGGAGTGGTCGTGGAGCCAGAAGCGAAGATGGTAGCGGCGGAGGCATCCGGCCATGGGGGTGAATCATTCAATCACCGTGCTGGGAAGGAAGTTGTTGTGGATGTTTCTCCCAGCCCCCAAGGTCGGGCTACTGATGCCACTATCATTGAAGAAGAGGAGCTAAAATTCTTCGACCACTACTCCTTCGGATTCTTCGTTCCTGCTACTGTCATGGGATCTTGTGCATTTAGGTCTCGCACTCGTATTCCCCACCCTAAGGACATTCCCAACAGAGGGGATGTTTTCGATGACGAACGTCTCGAAAAGGTGTGGTGGGACCGAGTTTAGGAGCTTGATGGTGAGAACCCGAGGTATTATCCTTGTTTGCTCGAGCGACTATGAATGCAAGTACCTTGAGTTAGGTGTTTACATGTATGTCTTTTCTCGCTTCTTCTTGTCTTTTTTATGCGAAGCGTTGGAGCAAATTGTCCTTTATTCTTGAATACAACATGCAACTTGTCCAGTACTGACAGGAGAAGGAGATACTCTCTGCGGCAGGCGAGAGATGGTAAATGCTTGCTCTTCATAGTCGATTCTTGTTCGACCACTTACACAATCCTTATAGGGGTTGTCGTGGTAGATCTTCGACTAGTAATCTTGGTGCGTAGAAGCACTACGACGACCGGTATTGTCGTAGAAAAACTTGCGACTAGGTTCGGTCATAAAGAACTTCGACAGCTTGTCTTATCTTGATGTCTACTCTTTTCCTCTAAAGGTTCAAGAGTGATGAAGACCCTAGCTAATTAAGCTCGACTTGAAAGCAGAGATGAAAAGGCTAAATGAGAAGAATGAAGACCTCCTGAAGAAACTTCAGGAGACAAACTCTACAAATGAAAGATTGCGAGGGACTAATAAGCGGTAAGTCTGAACTTAAGACCACTTCGACCATCTTTTCTTTCTCGACTCTCATTCCTTTTAGAAAGCGATCGAGGCGGTCCCAAGCGTGCAAGCGGCGCTACATAAAGGACTTCGCCTCTCACGCTAAAGAAGTCAAGAAGTTAGAGTCTCGACTAGTAGGCAAGCAAACATTTACCTACGATTGATTTTGTTTTCCTTTCGAGGTTATTTTGTTTGACTGGTCTTATTCTTTTCAGAGCAAGCAGTCGAAATAAGACGACTTCGTGAGGCTTCGACCCGCAATCAGGAGGAAATGAGGTTTTTGAAGGTAAACCTTCAAGGCAACATTTCACTTCTGAACAATGTACTCGGTGGGCTTTATGCTGAAGGGATCACTCCTTGTGAAGACACCACGATAGCTCACTCGAGTGCCATTGGCGATCAAGTCGGAACTTTGCAAGAGTTGGTGACTACTCTAAAGACAAACCAAGTTGATTCGATAAAGAAGGTAGTCAAAGAGGGAATAAGATTTGTTTTAACAAAACTTAAAGCTCATGACCCCAGCCTTAATCTGCAACCCGTTATAGACAACCCATTTCTGAAGCGAAGCGGAAGCGATTAATAATGGCAATCTGTTAGATTCGAGGAAGTCACGGAGGATATGCAAATACGATCTCCTTCATCAGAGTAGTCTGTACCAGAATCCTTAGTCCTGTAAAGTCAAGTTTTTGTTGCTGTTGATATATATATTCCTTCCTTCTTCCTGAAAATCATCTTGTCAAGTAGTTAGTAACTCATAAGATAATGAATGAAAAAAAGAGCAATACTAAGAATTAAAGTCAAGTTAATAACTTTATCCTAGCCCGCGACTATTTGTTTAGTTTATTTAGATAAACTAAGTAAATAGTGTGAAATGGATTTGTTTTAAAAAAAGAGAGGTTTATCTGACATGTAGTTTTTCATTTTGATTGTCTCGCTTGGTCAAAAGTGTAGGAGCAGTCAACACTAGGAAGTTCATACGGTGGGCAAGACCACGTCTTGAGAAAGGACATGTTTCGACTAGGTGATGTTACCTTCTTGACGAGTTTAATCAAATCAAGAGCGTTGAACTTGAGTCAAACAAGCGTCTGGAGTACCTTGAAAATTCATTCAACTCATTCGATTGCACTCGGTAGGTTAAGCTCTGGTAGCAAGAGTTAAAGCAGAGACGGACGTTAGGAGTTCCTTCTAGTGGGGCGAGGACCACGTGCAAAGAAAAGTCTTCGACTAGGTGTTACATCTTTCTCGACTAGTTAAAACAAAATGAGTTGACGAAAGTAGTCGAGCAAATTTGAAAAGTATACTCGACAATTTATTTTTCAAAAATGTAAGAATAAATAAACTAAGGTACTAAGAGTCGGTTTAATATTATTTTGACCATGTCTTTTAAACCCAAACTCTTTGTGTTGGCAGCAAAAAGGGAGGAACGAGTCGACACTAGGAAGTTCCTTCTAGTGGGCGGGACCATGTGCAGAGAGGAAAGACTTCGAATAGGTGATGTTACCAACCTTTTGACTAGTGTAAAGATAAACTAGGTACTGGTAGTAGGATGTCTTATAACTAGTGTACTGTCGTAGAAAGACTTACGACTAGGAACTGGTCGTAGGCGAACCTACGACCAGGGTGTGGTCGAAAAATAAATGTCAAAGCGCTACTCAAGGTAAGGCAATAAAGATAGAAGGAACCTGATGTTTTATTGCTGAGTTGGTCATTTACATATAGAATTTGCATAACTGGTCGATGTTCCAAGAATTGGAGAGAATTCAAGCGTCTTCCATTGCGGTCGTCTGCAGGCCACAGTTGCATAACCGACCACTATGTAAGGACCTTCTCACTTGGGGAAAGTTTGTTCGATTAAATGGGATTGAATTTTCCTCAATACCAAGTCACCTCTGACAAGGCTTCGAGGTTGGACCTTACGATCGTAGTATTCTTGAGGCTTGTTGGTAGGCTAGCGAGCGGATTAAGGCTTGATTTCTCTTCTCTTGACGGAGTTAATGTTATCGCTTCGAAATTGTTTTGGGTTGAGTCATTGAAACTCTCGACCCTTGTAGACTTGATTTTTAGTTACGGTGGAAGCATGGCCGGCACGAAAACTAGAAAAAAAAAAAAGGTGTTTACTTTGTTGCCCAACTAGCGATCATCTGAACGCCCATATCTTGAGGGTAATTCATGTATCCAAGCCCCGGCTTAACAAGCTGGTCAAATACTTGAGTTTTGATTCCTGTATTATTTGGCCATTAAGCTCTTTGATTGTCCCATTGTTTTGGGTGTGAGCAAAGAGGCATATCTGACTTGGTACCCAACTTCATTGCAAAATTCACGAAATTTTGCGTTAAAATACTTACCATTATTTGTGATTATTCGACTTGGGACCCCAAACCGGTGATCACGCTTCTCATCATGAACCGTTTTGCGGCTTCCGTTTGTTATCGATCCGCGAGTTAAACTTGATCCATTTTGTGAGCGTATCAATAGCCACAAAAGGAACTCGAAGCCTCGTGGAGCTTTTTAGGAGCGATCTAGCATATCGAGACCCCGGTCCCAAAAGGCCAAGATAGAGAATTGTTTATAACTTTGGCAGGTTGGTGTATTTGCTTGCTATAAGCGCCTTGTACACATTTCTTAACCGACTCTTTGGCATCGTGAGAAAGCTGTTGGCGATAAAATCCTTGTTGAAGGCTTTTCGACCCGGTGTTCTGTAGGAAGCATGAGTTCCTGAGATGCCCCCATGTATGTCGTGAAGGAGGTTTAGTCCTCTCTCACGGTATGCATCGCATGAGTACCCTTAGTGTCTCATTTATAGAGGACTCATTCGACCAAAGTATACATTTTGGCCTTCGGGATAAGCGATGCGGCTCGAGATCATCGTCGGGTACAGAACCCGTCTGAAGATACTCATAGATGGGATTCATCCAAGTATCCTCGTATTCTAGAGAGGCTGTCTCAATAGGAGATGTCTCTGGTGTCTCCACCAGAGACGGCTTTTGGAGTTGCTCCAAGAAGACTCCTTTTGGTACTTGTGATCGGGAAGAAGCTATCCGATCAAGCTGGTCTGCGAGGAAATTATCCTTTCGAGGGATGAATTGTACCTCAAAATGTTTTTCAAGCTTTCGAACTACCGATAAGTACCGAGATATGGTCGGATTAGAGCACTAGTACTCTTTTTCGACTTGATTCACGACTAGTTGAGAGTCTCCTCTCACGAGTAGTCGTCGAATCGCGAGCGCTTTCGTAGCTCGTATGCCAACTAGCAAACCTTTGTATTCTGCCATATTGTTAGTGGCCTGAAAGTTTAATTGTATGGCATACTTTAAGGTCTCTCCGTTAGGAGATTCCAGGACCACCCCAGCCCCCAAGCCACTTAAAGTAAGTGACCCGTCAAAGTATATCGTACACTAGTCGTGGGTATCGTACTAGGGATCTTGAACAGGTTCAGGATTTGCCCATTCGACGACAATGTCTGCCAAGATCTGGGATTTAATGGCTGTTCGGGATAGAGGTCGAACTCCCCAAGTTCTACTGACCATTTAGACATACGTCCCACTGCTTCCCTATTCTGGAGGATCACTCCTAAGGGAAACTCAGACGACACAATTATCTTGTGTGCCTGAAAATAATGTCGCAGTTTCCTCGAAGACATGAGGAGGGCATAGAGAAGTTTTTGGACCTGAGGGTAACGCTCCTTAGGTCCGTGCAAAACTTCACTTACGTAGTACACTGGTCGCTGGATGTTTTCACGTTCTATGACTAGTACTGCGCTCACTGCTTGTGGCGTGGCAGCTAGATAAATTAAGAGCGTCTCTTCTGGTTTTGGAGAAACCAAAATATGAGCACTTATAAGATATCTCTTGACATCCTCAAAAGCGGTGTTTGCCTCTTGAGCCACTCGAAACCCTCGTGCTTCCTTAGAAGTTTGAAGAAAGGTAGTCCTTTTCTCCCGATCGTGCGATGAAGCGACTTAAAGCCGCCATACTCTCCTGTGAGTTTATGGACTTCTTTCTTCGTGGTTGGAGGGCACATACTTACGATGGCCTTTATCTTTTGGGATTTGCTTGGTCCTAAATGCGAGACTAGGAATCCAAGCAATTTTCGAAGAGACTCAAACACACATTTCTCATGATTGAGTTTCAGGTGGTGTTTTCTGATATTGTCAAAGCGTCTCTGCAGTGCGAAACATGATCAAGCCGTTTGATGCTTTTTACGATTAGATCGTCAACATAGGCTTCCAAATTTCGGCCTAGTTGAGGTGAAAAAGTCAATTGCATCAAGCGTTGAAAAGAAGCGCCAGTATTTTTTAGACCAAATGGCATTTTGACATAACAAAATATACCAAATGGAGTAATAAACACGGTCTTTTATTCATCTTCTAGACACATACTAATCTGATGGTAGCCAGAATATGCATCTAGAAAACTTAATGTTTCGCAACTAGCAGTTGAGTCAACCAACTGATCGATACGAGTTAAAAGGAAATCATCTTTTAGACAAGCTTTCTTAATATCAGTGAAGTCAACACACATTCGCCACTTGTCTTTAGACTTCCTAATCATTCTGAGGTTGGCCAACCACTTTGAGTGGTTGACTTCTCTTATAAAGCACACTTTAAGTGCTTTGTCAATTCGACCTTATAGCATCTCGTCGATCGAGGTCAAATCTCTGTAATTTTTGTTTTCTGGGTACTTTGTCGGTAGTAAAGCTAGGCTGTCTTCGATCACTTCTGGGGACTCGGGCATGTCGGATGCTTGCCCGCGAACATATCATGTTTGCACTGGAGGAAAGCGATAAGGCGTCTTCCTATTTGGGGTCGGATGTATCCCCGTCTGAGCGATCTTGAAGGCTCCTTTGGATCGAAACCTCCTTCACTTGGTCATTCGGCTTAGGTGCGACTTTAGGCTTCTCTTTGCTTGGTCAAAGGCGCCCTTTTTCTTCTGAGGTTGGTATCGACCAACCATCTCGAGGATCGGCGGTCCTGCGTATCGTCATCTTATTATCACGAAGGAATTGTGATTACTCCTTTGGGACTGGCATCTTAAGACATTGATACCCATAATGAGTTGCCATTAAGAATTTTGCCAAAATGGTCGTCTAAGTATGGCGTTATATCTTAGTGTCGAAATCGACCACATCAAAAGAGATCTTCTACGTCACGAAATTACTTGGTGAACCAAATGTTAAAGGAGAGAAACTTGACCAATAGGTTTGGTGAAGACCCGGTACAATACCATGAAAAGAATATCTTCTGTGTCTTACCTTGGTCCTAGGTACTTGCATCTCGTCGGGGTATTCATAAGCAGAATTGTCGACGATCGAATCGCCGATCTTCGAAAATAAGCGAGGAAAATGGCGTGGAATATCACGGAATGGAATGGGGGTCGCTCTTTATTGATATGAAGCTGGATTTACAAGATGTGGCTAAGTACTACCCTGAATTACCTTGAATAGAGGAATGTAGCAAGACAATCAGGACTTAGAATATGAGTCTAAAGTGATTATCTAACTTCTAATTCCACCGCTTAGGCTTACGTGTATATCTTTGCCTTGGCCTTGTTTTTGTGTGTAGCCTATCGTCTCCTTCTTGTCTCTCTGCCCTTTAGTCTTACATTGCTTCACCTTTAAATAACTTAGAAGAGGTGGCGGTTACTCTGGAGAAGGCGTCCTGGTGAAGCGTTACGATTTGGTCGGAGCGGTGAGAGATTAACAATGTGCTAACTTCCTTGCGATTGCTTGTGAAAAGCTTAACCGTAGGGTGGTTAATAGTCGATGTCTCGGGGTTGTACCATCGCATGGAATGGAGCATTATAACACGTGTTCCATTCATCATACGATAAGAAATACCGATTCGATAATTTTCTGGCGGTTATCCGGTGGGGATTAGGCACAAAGCCTCATCAGACCGAGTACCCGATAAGTAACCTCTGAATACTAACGACCAGGAGGTCGTTAGTCTTAGGAATTCTGACCATGAAAACGTATGGTCTTTTATTATGCATTTAAAATAATACATAGAGGTTTTAATCCTCGTCAACTAGCCCCGAACTTTAAATGAACTGGTCGTGTATATACCTTTTCCGATGAAATCGTATCAGGCGGAACCCATTTAATGTTACGGTATCTGAAAGTGATGGTGTGTTCACTTTAAAGTTGAGAACTTACCCAGGAAGCGAAGAGTTCCTCTGTCGTTTGAACAAAAAAAGCTTTTTGTCGGTTGGACTTTGTGGGAATCCTTGAAAGTATCGGAAGTTTATAAAATCTTCTCTCGTTGGGCTCTTAGAATTTTTATGCTTCCAAAATCCTTTCGATCCCCTTTAGCTTCTCGCCAAGAAATCCTCGAGCCTTTTCTGTTCTTGAGACCACAAAGTCTTCAACTTCCACTACTCATCCTTGAGGATTTTCGCCATGTCGAGCAAATTACTGAAGTGGTTGCCTTGAATTGGGCAAGAAAAAGCTTGAGGCCTTGAAGAAGATGGGAATGCTTCCGGATAGGAATCGATTAATTGGAGACCGCGTGGAGAGCATTTTCCGAGCCGTGAAGATGAGGAAATCCTGCTTTTTCGCCTACATCGAATGTGAAATTTGAGATTACCGGTACACAAATTCCTCCTCCGCGTTCTTGAACATTACGGGGTGGAATTGGTGAATTGGCCCTAAATTCGATCATAAATATTAGTATTTTCGCATATTTGTGCGAGGCATACCTGGAATACAACCGAACTTGAAGCTCTTTAGTTATTTCTACCGCATGGTGATGGGAAAATCTGCGGCAAAATCCGAGGCAGACTCTGGGGAATGCACATTGCGTCTTCATGACGGGGAAGGCCGATGAGTACATCTTCATGTCTGTGAAATCTTCGTGGTCGTCATGGAAAAAGTACTAGTTTTACATAGCGATTCTGAAAGACGATGGCCTCTACTTGGCGGAACTAGAGCAAGTGAAAACTCCAAGTGGAAGGAAGCGTAAAGAAGAGCGAGGGATAGTCAAGAGATGGGCGGATGCCATCTATGACTTCTTGGTCGAGGCTTGACTTCGTGGCATGTGGTGAAGGATTTCACCTTTCGCCGATTAGCCCATTGAAGCTCAGGACTCATTCCACCGCCTGGTGCCTTGATCGTGATGAAGCTACCTCGGAAGGTGGTAAGTCTTTGAGATAAATTCGATCGGTATTTTGATTTGATTAATGTATTACCTTAAAATCTGTCTATTCTTCCTTTGTTAAAGCTCTTTCCTGGGGAAATTAGAAACGAGTCGAGGATGATCTGTGCGCTTGGGAGCACGGAGAAAATTTGAATGCCCCAAGATCTTAGCCAGTAACTCCTATTGAAGGGAGGCGGCAAGGCTTAAGGTAATTTAATCAAAATTCCTTTTACCATGTGTATACATATATTCAGACCAGATTTCCAATCGTGCTCTACTTTTGCGATCGGTCGGATTGCGAATCCTGTCTGGTGAGGATCAACGTCCCACCTTAGTTCCGACCGAGTCGTGCCTCGAGGCACTTGAAGGAGATGAATCCCTCGAGGTAATAGAACATTTGAATCATATATGTGCGAATTTTTTAGATAAAGGATTTCTTCACCCAATCAAATTTGTTCTTTGATTTGGGTGGATAAGCTCGAGGGCATGAGAATGTAGCTGCGGAGGTTGTGAACTCGAGTGGTCGTGCGACCTTACGGTTATTCTTGAAACAAGCGATCCGAGATTGATGAAACCACTCCCTCAGGCCGGATAGTCGAAATGCGGTCCTTGATGAGCGGTCGGGACATAACTTCCGACATCTTGTTGGAGGATGTGAGGGTTCAACAAACCCTTGGTCGAGAACCGGCAAAATTGGAGGAGAAGAAAAGGAAGGCTAAGCGCACAGATTTCTCTCTTGCGCGTTTGAGTCAAATCCGGAGATTAACAAGGTATGTACAAATGAAAGTGGTCGTATAAGTATGTACCTCTAATAATTCCTTGATGATTTGATACTTTGAACTTCCATCTTCGGTTTGCATAGGTCTTCGGTGTTCGGTCGTTTAGACCAGGTTCTTCTGAGGACTGGCTTTTTGGGAAGTTCCGATCAGAGCACTTCTCGGGACAAAGTTCTGAGGAATAGTGGTCGAAGAAGCCCCGAGCGGTGACAAGACAGCGGTTGAGTTGGATCCTTTGGTGATTGAAACCCTTACGTGGAGGTAGATGCCTCGAGAGGTCTCAACGAGTTCGATCCTTTGTTGATAACCCTTCCCAACCTAACAAGTTCCCTTTTCGTCCCCGATTTATCGAGGATAAGGAGCTTGATGAGGCGTGGCAGAAAGTATCGGATACTCAACTCAAGATGCACCCTGATTTGATTTTTGCTGGTTATAATGACCAGGCAATTCGGGTAAGTATTCTACGACCAGCTTCATAGCTCTTCTTTTAAAAAGTTTATAAGAAACTTAAGAAAGAGAACGCTATTTGTGTAGCATTTGGTCGTGAACTTTGCTGTGATCGGAGGACTGACCCAGCGAGTTAAGGACTTGGAGCAAAAGCACTCCGAGTTGGAAAGTAAGAATTTTTCCCTTTTGAACTTTTGTTTCTTGTTCAATACTTTGCTCCTCTACAATTATTCTCCCTTATCGCATTCGATAGATCTGGAGAAAATAAAAGAGGAGGTTGTGGCTGAGAAAGCCAAGACAGCTTTTCTTGAAGAAGAAATAAAAGCTAAGGACCGATCATTTCTTTGAAGCAAGTTGACTAAAAGACAGGTTGATCGCTGAAGCAACGACCAAATATGAAACACTTAGCAAAACAAATGAAGGTAATATGTCGTAAGCTTGATTTTTCCTTCACTTATGCTTGTGTTCATTAAGCGATTTGTTTTTGCGAGCAAGCGCAAATCTTGAAACGAGTAAAGAAAACTACGAAATTTGAGGCGAGGATAAGGAGGCTCTTGCTCAAAATATTGATGAAAAGATTCATGCTTTGAACAAGATGATCTTTGATATGGGATCGAGGATCAAGCTTTGCCTTCCTTAGGAGATCCAATAGAAAATGAACTATTTGGGTCAACTTCTAGAGGACCTTAAAGTTACGCTCAAAACTACTCGGACGAATTATGCCGGGCCCTAAAAGCAAGCGTTGCAAGTGGAGTTAGTTTTGCTTTGGCAAAACCGAAAGCTTAAACCCTCTATTGATCTCCAAGCTGTTAAAGATGACTTCAATCGCCCACTGAGGAGGCGACCAAGTTCATGGAAGAACTCGAGCCACTCGGAGATATAGTTGTAGAGGAGATGGAGGTCGAATCTCACAAACAAAGCGAAGTTAAGGCTGGGAATATTTCTTAGAGTAGGTTCTGCAAGTGTAAAAATATTTGAATATCTATGAAAACTTACCTTTTATGTCATTGACAAAGCTTTTGTTTATCTGTTTGACTTTTTTAAAATTCTCGTATATTTCCTAGCCCCTAACGCTTTATAGTAGAAGAGCGTTCTTGTACAAGCGGTGAGCCAAGAAAGAGAATAAAAAGAGGTCATAACCATGTATGTGAGTTTTTGAAGGTATGTTTGGACATGTAAGACAAAAGCTGATCGTTAGCGGTTACTAGGAAATCAAATGTGGTCGGGACAGGTATGATTTCGAGTAGTTATAGATCTTTGTTTGTCATAATGGAAATACCAATCAAAAACACTATATATGGTCGGAAAAAGACTTTGTCAAACTTGACATAAGAAGAAATGCAAATATGTATGCAACAAATTATAAGTGAACTTTGTTTATATCTATTGTCCCATAATCTGGTGGAACTAATGCTAAGACACGAAGGCATACGACACATTTCTTGAAAGCGTGTTCAAATTACAGTATCCGATGGTAGCGAGGATCGTGAAGAAAAGAACCGTCGCTAGGAAGCTCCTTCGATTAGGCGGGGACCACGTCTTGAAAGGAGAGACTTCGACTAGGAGGCTTCCGTGTCCCGACCCGATAGCAGAGACAAGAATAAACGAGAATCGTGAAATAATGAAGCATAATCTTCAAAATCGTAAGCATATCATTCATGAGATAGTTAGTTGTGTGGCGCTCACGATTACTCATTTTCTTTGAGAAAAGAGTGTAGTCGGCGTGGGAATCATTTGAAGAAAAATGCTCACGACTAGGACCATAGAGTATCGAGAGATCCTTAAAAAGGATATCGGAGAGAAAATGTCTTCTCAGGCCGGACTAATAATAATAAGCGACGAGAATGTAGGTGTATATATATAAGCAAGGTTGCACTTCTTAATTAATTAATGAATTTAATGAAATTGAAATTGAAAGAAATGAAAGAATGAAAATTAAACATAGAACTTACGCAATTGATCGATGTTCCAAGAATTTGACAAAATTTGCCCATCAGACATAGCGATCAAACGGAACACAGTCGGGTTACTTGACCACGAGTAAGAGACCTTCCCATTTAAGAGAAAGTTTATTGCGATTTGTTTGGCTCTGAATTTTTCGAGAACAGATCACCTACACAGCAAGGCTGCGAGGCTGCACCTTACGACTATGGTACCTTTGCATGGCTTGTTGGTAGACTGCTGATCGTACAAGGGCTTGGTTTAAATCGTTCTTCAAGGAAATCGGCGTCGTCAGTCGTCGTTCATTGATCATTTTAAATCAAAACGATCGATTCGAAAGCGAGCAAATTTTGAGTTACGGAGGAAGCATAGCTTCACACCATAAACCAAAAAGAATGGAGTTTCACCGTCGCACGACGGTAGCGTGGTTGAACGGCCCATAACACGAGGGAAGTTCTTTAACCAAGCGCTGACCGTTTGATTAACGAATTGAATACTCGGCGTTTGATCCCTCGCATAAGGATACCATTAGCCGCTCAAGCTGCTCCGTTGCTCTGCGGATATTACAATGAAGCAAAATGAACTTTGACACCAAGTTCATCGCGAAATTCTGGAATTATTCTGCGGAGGCGGGAACCATTATGCGTGATGATCTGTTGGGTACACCGTCGGCGTGATCACATTTTTCGGAGAAATCTCTTAGCGGCCTCGGTTGTTATTATAACGGTGGCTCGGCTTCAATCCATTTTGTAAACGTGTCAATCATGACGAAAAGGAATTCGAAGCCCCCGGGTGCTCTTGGGAAAGGTCCCAGAATGTCCAGTCCCCAGGTTGCAAAAGGCCAAGAAAGAGGAATTGTTTGTAAGGCTTGTGCTGGCTGGTGTACTTGTCGACGATCGAATCGCCGATCTTACGAAACTTACTCCTTCTTCCCCACGGACGGCGCCAGCTGTCGACGATCGAATCGCCGATCTTACGAAAATAAGCGAGGAAAATGGCGTGGAATATCACCGGAATGGAATGGGGTCGCTCTTTATTGATATGAGGCTGGATTTACAAGATGTGGCTAAGTACTACCTCGAATTACCTGAATGGAGGAATGTTTAGCCGGCAATCGGACTTAGAATATGAGTCTAAAGTGATTATCTAGCTTCTAATTCCACCGCTTAGGCTTACAGGCATATCTTTGCCTTGGCCTTGTTTTTTGTGTGTCGCCTATCGTCTCCTTCTTGTCTCTCTCGCCCTTCGTCTTCTACAGGCTTCACCTTTAAATAACTTCCGAAGATGTGGCGAGTTACTCTCGGAGAAAGCGTCCTCGTGAAGCGTTACGACTTTGTCGGAGCGGTAAAGAAGTTAGTAATGTGCTAACTTCCTTGCGGTTGCTTGTGAAAAGCTTAACCGTAGGGTGGTTAATAGTCGATGTTTCATGGTTGTACCATCGCATGGAATGGAGCATTATAACACGGTTCCATTCATCATACGATAAGAAATACCGATTCGATAATTTTACGAGCGGTTATCACGGTCGGGATTAGGCACAAAGCCTCATCAGGCTGTGGTACCCATTAAGTAACCTCTGAATACTAACGACCTGGAGGTCGTTAGTCTTAGGGGTTACGACCATGAAGACGTATGGTCTTTTATTATGCATTTAAAATAATACATAGAGGTTTTAATCCTCGTCAAGAATGTTTAACAAGCTACCACTATCAATCAATGCTCGATTTACCGATAATTGTTGATGGTGGGCTCGACCACGATCGGAAAGCGACCTGGTCGAGTGGAAGGGATCGAGCAGTCAACCATCTCGAAAGAGATGGTGACTTCCGACCACTTCGGTACTTTATTGACAAGAGGAGAGTCAATGGAGTTTACCTCATGTTCGACTACCTTAAGCTGTCGTTTTGACTCGTATGCCGATGATCCCCAAAGATGTGCTTTCGATGGTATGCTCGGGATCTTGAAATGGCATGTTCTCGTTGTCGTCCGACTGTGTATAACCACTAGCTTTTCCTACCTCTTTGAGGGTAGGAAGTGGCCCTTTGCCGTTGTAGTAGTCCTCGAGTTTTCGTTGGAAAACTCAGCAGTTGCGCATGTCATGTCCTTTCTTTTTATGGAAAGGACACCACCTAGGCTTACCGTTCTTCCATTCGGGGCGCTTACCTTTGTCTTGATTGGAGTATTTCTTGGCACGTTGTGGCTCCTTATCGCTTACGGCCAGGACCTCCTTAGAACCATTGGCTTGAGGCTTTTGGCCCTTTGCCTTATTATTGGATTTCTTAGCCTTTTATCCTTCTTCTTGCTACTTTCGTCGGCCTTTTGAGAATGCTGGTCATCTCGATCGATGATTTTGGTCCACTCGATTGCTTCATCAGCAGTCATGTACCGATTAGCCATCTCGAGCATTTCAATGACGATGGTCGGAGGTTCAAAGCGATGTCTTCTGTGATTCTTGTCTTTGGGGACTCGCTGAAGGCTCGATAATGATGAGTCGAAATCTCGGGAATTGAATTGCGAACTAGACTGAAACGCTTGATGAATTGGCGTAATGTCTCGTGGTCGTTCTGCCTTATCCTGTGCAAGTCGTCCTCCTTCCCGGGGCGATGGTAGGTGCCCTAGAAATTGGTTAGTAGAAGGTCGCAGAGGTGTTGCCACGAGTAAATCGACTCGAGTGGTTGGTTTAACAACCACGATCGAGCGGACCCTTCGAGCACAGTCGGAAGGTAATTCGCCATGACACGCTCTTCTCCTGCTGCTGCTCGGACAGCGTTCGTGTAGATTTGAAGAAACTTGATGGGATTTTGAGACCCATCAAACTTCTCCATATTCCCTGGTCAAAACCGCGGCGGCCAGTGAACTGCTCGGAGGTCAGGCGAGAACGCTCGACATCCGGTAATCACATCGTAACGCCTCCTTTGCAAGAAAGAGGGGTTGATGTCGCCAAGTGATCGTACACGACGATACTCGGCAATGGGTGAATCTGACTTATGATAAGTCTCGATCCTACAAGGGTAATACTCCTCATATTTTGTCTGCGGTTACAGACCTTTGGGCCGGAGTGGCGAATGATCACATCTCCTGGGAGCTTTTTGATCATCAGGCGTTCGAGGAACCCTTTTCCGGTTTGGGAAACGATGCAACTTTGCATTTATCTCCATGCGGTGAGTTATTGAGCGACCGGGTCGACAGAGTCGCATCGCTACGACTTCCAGAATGATGTCGGTGAGGACGCTCAGCTTGCTCATCATGCTTCGTAGCCTTCGTGCGATCTCTTTGGCGAAGAGGTCGTAGCCAGGCGGTCGGGCGAGTTCGCGAGATGGGTTCTCGAACAGATCATTGATATATTGGAGTTCTTGAACTTCTTCTGATCGGTATTGAGCGCGCCCAGGCAGATTTCTCTGAGCTGCAATTCATTTCCATCGGGATGTTTCAGAATCATCCATACCTGATCTTTGAGCTTGCCTCAGTGAAGTGCAATGATCTCGAGGATTTCCCGCACACTCATCAGAATATTGACTCTGTTCATCGTCGGAGGTGTCCTTGCCATTGCCACGAGCGGTCATAGGGTATGATCGTCGGGAAGCGTCCTCAGTCCTGCCTCTATGAGAGTTATTGCTACCTGAGGGAAGGATGAAGACCTCCCATTGATGATCTCCACTTGCGCTTGAGGCCTCCTCGCTTGAGGAGTAGTCGAATGACATCATCTGGCGACTTTGAATAAACCCCTCCAGGAAGGGGAATTCTGGGTTATAGTCGTCTCCGTCCGTAGGTGAGCCTCATATGGACTTGAACATTTGGAGGGAGAACCCTCATCATGCTCTGAGCCTGCCTTAGGACAGCCATTGTTGTGGTCGGATGGACCCTTGCCCTCTAAGGAAGTTGGTTCCTCATCTGGACGTATCGTTGTGGGGGTTAAGAATCCCTCCTCAGCTCCATCGGTGGGATAGCCTCCTGGAGAATGATCTCCGGAGGCAACATCACCATCGGATGATGCAGTACTCGGCTCATAGTCGAAACCGGCATCCATGTCGATATCTGCGTAATCGGCCAAGTCGAACCAGTTCTCCTCGTTCCACTCTCCTGCCATGAGAGCATGAGAGTTGAACAAATGAAGGAAAGCTGATGACTAGAAGATCCCCACAGTCGGCGCCAACTGTCGGTGTTTTAGAACCGAACTTACATAAAGATTGTTTGATTCGGGGGTTCCCCTAAGCTCAAAATCACGCAGAGAGAGAGACACCGGGATTTTTATACAGGTTCGGGCCTTCTCCTGGGAGAATAACAACCCTACTCCTATGTGTATGTATTGAGTATGCTGGATTACAAGATCAAGAGAAAGACTAGAGTGATGTGTCTTGTGCTCCTGATTGCCTTTTTTTCTCCTCCCCTCATCGTTATGATGATTACGCTTTATCTGATTACTCAGAGTGTGCTACCGTATTCCGATCTAAAGGTCGCCTTTAATGCTTGGATCGTGGAGCCGTTCTGTCAAGATTATTGTGTGAGTAGTAACGTTCCCACGTTGCTAGGCAGTTATCACCATGACAGAGAGTTAAATAGTGCCATTATTCCAGAGAATAATAGCGTAATTGACTGCCCATATTATTAAATATGGCGCGAAAGATTCCCTGGTCGACTAGACCCATATGTCTGTAATCCCTATTGACTAGGGACTAGTCGTAGAAGAGCTTATGACCAGATGGTGGTCGTAGAAGATCTTACGATCACGGACTGATCGTACTAGAACTTACAATCACGGTATAGTCGTAGAAGGACTTACGAATATAGGGTAGTCGTAGGTAGACTTACGACTATGGGGTGGTCGTAGAAGAACTTATGACCTCTAGCTTCTCCCTTATGAATATTAAGGGATATGCTTAAGGACCATATGACGTCATTATTATCCATAATATGATTTACAGATAAATAATTAAATGAGGATTATTAGGTGCTCGTCAGACCCCTTTGGTCATGCCATGGCCCGTGGCGTGACCAAACTGTGCTATCACGCCACCGACCGTGGCGTGGCCAAACTGTATTGTTACGCCACCGACCCTTTTGGACGCGTCCATTTTTGGGCTAAGTCCTGTCACGCCAAGAAGAGTGGCGTGACCGTACAATTTGGTCACGCCGCAGTCGGTGGCGTGACAACACAGTATGGTCACGCCACGAGCCATGGCGTGATCAAAGAGGTCAGAATTGGAAATAAAGATAAGAAGATGCTATCTTTAAAATAACTTTAAAAAAGATTAAATAATAAAAAAGAATTCCTTTCATCAACAACGTAAGCTTTTTTTTTAGTGAATTGATATGTGGATACAACTCGACAGTGTTTATGTTAGATGGTGTAAAAGGAATAATTGGCACAGCTCCATCTGTTGTTTGAATCCTCGCTTATCTGCCCTTAGAAATTTAGGGCTAAGAAAATGACATTATTTGACTAAGGTATGAATTGCCTCACCGACCCGACGAAGTCTACAATCATGGGCTCTCCTCGACCTGGTCGAATGATACAGAAAGGCCAGCATGACTATCTTGGATGAATGAACACATCATGAAGTGAAGGGGTTCAGAAAGCCTTCGTTCTAGAGCACCTTGTACAGGGCGAAGGGGTCCAGGAAGCTTTCGTTTTAGGTCTGTCTCGTATGGATCAAAGGGAGTCAAAGCTACCTGTGGATCGGAAGTAAAGGCATGGTAGACAGGATCCATGAAACATCCACCATGCACCAAGGCTACGCAAAGAGAATGCAAAGACTTTGAAGCCTCTATAGTTATAAGGTTCTTTTTAGGGGTAACATTTTAATCTCTCATACCCGTGATCTAACACTATAAATAATCTCTTGATCCCTCTCTAGAAGGAAGTGGATTATTGTGAATAAAAAAACACATTTATTCTGTCAATAATGTTTCTCTATTTTTTTAGGACCTTGGAGGTTCGCCCCTTCTTATTGCAGGAAACCTACGAGTCTTTTTTTTTCTCTACTGTCTAGTTTGTAGCTACAACCATTATGTACTTTTTGACTGCCGTATAGTATATTGTAACATTCCGCCTGCATTTCAATGACATCTGTAAAAAACTTTTGCAGGTGTGGGAGGATGAATTCTTAGATTTAATTTGCTGATATACACGCAGAATTACACTCGCTGGTCTGAAAAAAAAGAGTAAACAACATTTTATACTAGCTTGCATCTAGAAGTGAGACAATAGTCTTTTCAATGCACGAGTCAATCAACCAGCTACTTGAGTGATGCTTGAATGGACTGAAGGGTTCCGTGTGCAGTATGGCATGATCCATCAAAGAAAAACATCCAAGATTTTTCTTGAAGAAATTTTTAAGCATCTCGGATTCGGACACCTCCTGATTTGCCCACACGAACGACGCCGTGCCGTTCATCACCTCATCTACCACTACCGGCAAGTGCTACATGCTAGTGTAAACAATACTTGAGCATCATCTAATTTCATTTCTCTGAAATTAGACTAAACCTAGAACTATCCTTGAAGCAGCCATGTCGCTGCTTGCCTACCTCCTCTGTTTTAGCTGGCGAGGCCGAGACGCTGCTGAAGCTCGCACTGTTACTGGCGGATCTAGTATAGGAACATGGGTGTACAGATATACAACTTTTTTTTGGGAAAAAAAACCTAGTATTTATTAGAAATATTATGTATATAGTAAGTATACTTAAAATGTATACTTGCACTGTGCATCCGGATTCAGTCGGCCACATCCTCTCCAGGCTCCAGCTCTGCCGCGCGGCCCACTCGGTCCCAAGCCGCACACCCAAGCCCGCCCGCACCATGCCTGCACGCCACCACGGGCCCACGGCCTAACTCCAACAGCGAAACCGGCACTCAGCAGCCCTGTTCCCACTCCCACGCGGCCGAGAGCCCGAGACCAAGTGGCGAGTGCTAGAGGCAGAGCCGTAGAGGGCGACTGCTAGTGCTAGTGCGTGGCTGCGTGCTAACCCTATCCCTTTGTTTCCTCCCTTCTCATGGGCGGCGACGCAAGGACCGTGGCGAAGCAAGGGGGGTGAGTTCGAGCCGAGCCGGGATGGAGGGTGCTGGCTGACAATGGGAGGAAGCCTGCATGAGCATGGTAGCGGCAGCGTCGAGGCCGAGCCCGAGATGGAGCAGCCACCGGCACCGGCGCAAGTAGCAGCGGCGGCACGCGGCGAGGTCAAGGTGAGCTCTGCTCTGCTGTTTTCTTGCCTCTTCGTGTGAGATTTGTGTGCATCCGAAATTCCGAATCTCCGATCATTTGATTTTGAGCCATTGAGGTCTGCTGGTCTGAGTCTCTGAGCATTGGATTTGCCGCTGGCGGCCTGGCGCTCATGGAATTGGAGGAGAACAAAATCACGAATGGTTCTTCTTTCTTGGCTGATTGGCTCCTTAGTCCTTACTGCAGAATTGGATGTGCATTGTGCTTGTTACTTGTTATCTTGTTTGGAAATGGGCACAATGGCTGAGTGGCACTGATTGGCTCCTTAGCCCCTAGTCCTTACCGCAAAATTGCAAAATTGGATTGGATGTGCTTTTTGCTTGATGTAAATGGATGACGGCGAGTTCTCACCACGCAAAACACGTAAATTACGCACTCAAGATCACTTGAACTCGATGAATTGGTCTTTGCAAAAGCTGGCGGCGTTTTGGTTGTTTTCTCCTCTTATTTATAATAGCAAACTACAAGCGTTACATGCAAAAGCAATAAACACATACTAGTCTTTGCTGCGTTCTAGCACATCCAAGAAGCGACAATAAACACATACTAGTCTTTGCACGTTCTAGCACATCCAAGAAGCAAAGACAATGAAAAACATTAATGATGCTAATGAAAACAAGGAAAACGAAAACACTAATGGAGCACCAAGGATTAACTTCAACCTTTCGGCTTCAACAATTCTCCCCTAGTCCTTCTTGTGCTCACCGATCTTGTTGACGCCGATCAACGACGCAGATTGTTGGAACCGCCGCGTCCAAGTGCCTTAGTCGAAACGTCCTTGGTGGTTCTCCGTCGAAGTGTGCGGAAGGGCGATCTTGTTCCGTCGATGCACTCCCGAATGTAGTGAAGCGAGTGTCGATATGTTTGCTTGATGCGTGGAAGGCGGGGTTCTTCTTGAGGCGATGGCGGTGGTTGTCCACCTTGAGCTCCGGCACTCCGGACTCGATCCGAGCATATCGACACCGAGCCGAGCTAGCGAGACGCCTTGGCGAGCGTCAGAGCCGCCGCAATGTACTCGCCTCACATGAGGATGAGCCACCACCTTTGCTTGGTGGATCGCCGGTGATGGGGTTGCCGCCGAGGAAGAAGATGGCGCCGCTGGTACTCTTTGCGGCGTGTCGGCGTCGCCCGCCATGTCGGCGTCGCTAGAGCCGAAACCAATCGAGCTCGTTCATCCTCCTCTGGCGTAGTGAAGACCGTAGTCGCGTTCCGCCACGTCTGCGTAGCACGCGCTTCACCGCGTTGAGGTGGTCCTCGTGTGGTTTCTCCATGAACCGCTCGGATAGCCCACCGCGTGAGGCAAGATCGGCGGGTGTGCACCAAGTAGCTTGATCGCCGATGACGCGCTTTGTACTCGGTGGCGTCCACGTCTTGTGATGCTCTCCTTGCTCAACTTGAGCCTTGGTTCCATCGGCGCCAGACTGGGGTTGCAGGCGTTCATGCCACTCCGCTCAAGCAGCTTCCCTGCATAGGCAGATTGGCAGAGCGAGATGCCGTGTGGCCCTTGGTTCACCTCGATGCCGAGGTAGTACGACAGCAGCCCGAGGTCGCTCATGAGGAAGACGCGCTTCATCTCGAGCTTGAACGCCACGATCTCGTCATTCTTTGGTGCGGTAATGATCAAGTCGTCGGCGTAGACCCGACGACCGGCGCGGCGACCCTCGGCTCGCATGTACACTCCGTGCTCAGAGCTCGCTCCTCTGAAACCAAGTGATACCATGGGCGCATCAAACTTGGCATTCCGGGCCCTCGGTGCTTGTCGGAGACCGTCTGGCGCCTTTGCGAAGACGCAGATTTTGTGCTCGCTGTCCTTGACGACAAAACCGGTGGTGGCTCACGTACACCTCCTCCTTGAGGTCGCCGTTGAGGAAGGCGCTCTTCCGTCCATGTGGTGGACTTCCCGGTGCTCGTGGGCGCCGAGCCAGCAACACCCTCACGGACTCCATTCGATGCGGCGACAGAGCGAAGACCTCGTCGAAGTCGATTCTCGCGACGTTGAGCGTAGCCTTTGGTGACCAAACGCGCCTTGTGCCGGATGACATTGCCGTGCTCATCGCGCTTCACTTTGAAGACCCACTTGAGCCCGATCGCGACGGTGCCCGGTGGGGGAGCGCAATGCTCCCATGTGTTGTTGTCTTCGATCGACTTCATCTCCTCGCGCATCGCTGACGCCACGGCTTCGCCTCGTGCTCTGCCTCGTTGAAGACGAGCTCGTCCGCCGTGGTGAATTGCAACTCCTCGTCGAGCACGGGGCACAAGCCAGGCGGCGAGGTGGTCCGATAATGCGTCGATGGCACGGAACGAAGTGGAGCATCGTCGTGGTCACGTCCAAGTCCTCCTCGAGATCGGCCGGTGGCGTCTGAACTCGATCGGCGCGCTCGCGCGGTAGCGTCGTGGCGCGAACGCGCTCGGCGTGGCGTCATGGGTGCAGCGGTGGCGTTGGTGTGGGCGACGGAGATATGTGAGTGGTGATGCCGCCAATACTCGAGATGTGCGGAGAAGTACTCCGTAGTGTACTCGACATTGAAGGGCTCGCCGTCGCTGGATCACATTGCTTTTGTCGCCCAGCTCCATTGTCCCCTCGTCAAACCTGGCGTCGCGTGACACGATGATCGTCTGGTGGAGGGGTCGTGGCGCGTAGGCCTTGGAGCCATGCTTGTGGCCGGCGAAGATTGTTGGCGTGCTGCGATCGTAAAGTTTCTTGAGCCCAGGCCGTGTGTTCTTGACATGCGCGACACACCCAAACGTCCGGAAGTAGTGGACGGCGGGGCGCTCTCCGTGCCAAGCCTCGAAGGGGGTCTTGCCGTCGAGCGCTCGTGTCGGGGCGCGATTGAGGATGTGTACGGTGGTGTTCACGGCTTCGCCCTAGAAATATCCAGGGAGGCCCTTGGCCTTGAGCATACACCGCACCATGGCGACGATGCTCTGGTTGCGGCGCTCCACCACCCCATTCTGCTGTGGTGAGTAGGGGGCGGTGAGCTGCCGCTGGACCCCGCGCTCGGCGCAGTACTCTCCGAACTCAACGGAGGTGAACTCCCCCCTCGACGGCGCGGTACCTTGACTTCCTCGGTACCGTACTTCTCGCCACCGAAGTTACGGATTGCGGTGGTGCTTGATCTGCTTGACGCAATGATGTAGCCACATATGCCCGCTCATATCATCAACTAGTAGTAAAAATCTGGTTCCCATTTGGGCGTCGTGGGTGTGATCGGTCCGCACAAGTCGCCGTGGACAAGGTCGAGGATGTCGCGCCGCTAAATCGCAAAGACCTTATCGTGAAGGCGCGCCTACGCTTGCTTGGCGAGGCGACTTATCGCACACTTGATCAACATGATCAAGCGGCGGCAACCCACGCACCATCTCCTGTTGGGCGAGTGCGCGCAGCGACTTGAAGCTGATGTGCCCGTACCTCGCATGCCAACGCCAGGCCGCCTCCGAGCTGTGCGCAGACAAACACACCGGCTGCCCAACTTCTAGCTCGAGGAGGTAGAGTCGAGTCGGGGAGCGTCGCACGCGCGCGAGGAGCTCACGCTGCTGGTCGTAGATGCGAAGGATGCCGGCGTTGATCTCCACCCGGCAGCCCGCCTCATCAAGTTGGCCGAGGCTCAGGATGTTCGCCGTCAGTCGGGGAATGAAATACACCCCAGTCAGCACGCGGTGCTCACCATTCTTGCATGTGAAAATGATGGTGCCGCGCCCTCGATCTCCACCATGCGATCCATCGCCAAAAGCGGACCGTGCCACAGATGCCTCCATCGAGCTCGGAGAAAGCCGTGGCGCGTCGCCCGATCATGTGATTAGTGGCGCCGTGTCTAGTACCCATCGGTGGTGGTCGCGGTCCTCGCGTGCCCGAGCCGCGCCAAGACGTGCTCCTCGTGGATCACGGGCAGAGAACTTGCGGAATGGTGGAGGAGAAGAGTAGACGAGATGCCATTAGGAGTGTTGGCTCATCCTCTTCTCCTTGGGCGACATGGGCACCTTTCAGACTTCTTGTGCTTCTGCGGCGATCCACAGCGATGGCCAAACTTGCCACAGATTCGGACTTGTCCGGCGAGCGCTCTGGCGGCAGACGGCGTGCAGCTCTTGGTGTCGCGCCGCCGCCTCCACCATCGCTGCTGCCTCGCTGCGTCTTGCCGCGGCTTCTTGCATTCTTTGGACCCGCCCTTCACCATCCACGTAACCCGGCCGCTCGAGCCACTCCTCTTCACAGAAGAAAGCGGCCCCGCTATCGACGGTGGGTGGTGGCGGCGTCGGCTTCTTCCTCCGCTGCTCGATGGCGCGCAGACGTCCGGTGACCTCCTCGACCGACAGCTCGTTGACATCGAGAAGAGTTTCGATGGAGAACGTGATCTGCTCCAGGTGCTCAGGGACGACTTGAAGCATCTTCTTCACGATCTCAGCATCGGTGATGTCGCTGCCGAGGATGCGAATGTTGTTTGCGAGACCAACGATTCGGAGCGAGAAGTCATCGACAGACTCCCTCTCCTTGAACGAGATCTCCCGAACTGCTTGAGCAGCTGCTGCGCGTTGGCCTCGCGAACACGCTGCACGCCAACGCGCTACGGTCTTCACCGCCTCCCAGGCGGAACGCGCCGTGCGTTTGCGTGCTAACGACCCGAGCATTTCAGCGGCACAAAGACGCGAATCGCCGCCCGGTCGAGGCGGTCTCGCGTACTCGGCGGCTTCATCCTCCTCTCGTTCGACGGCTCGCCATGTTCCTTGGGCTGCAGGTTCACGCGCATCAACAAAGACCATTCACGTAATTGGTGCGTGTGAGCATGGGAATCTTGAATCGAGCCGCCCGCCTCCTTGACGACGCTTTCGATGGCGACCGCCGCGATGGCGCCTCCAGCCAAGCGCAGGGAGCGATACCGGCGTCGGGGAGGCGATGGCGAACGATCACCACCGCCCATGGGAGCAGACCGGACGGACATGACTGCCCCGGGAGCGTAACTACTCTAATACCAATTGTCGTGGATGACCGGCGAGTTCTCACTTGCCGCAAACCACGAAATTACGACTCAAGATCACTTGAACTCAATGAATTGGTCTTTGCAAAAGCGGCGGCGTTTTACGGTTGTTTTCTCCTCTTATTTATAATAGCAAACTACAAACGTTACATGCAAAAGCAATAAACACATACTAGTGCTGCACGTTCTAGCACATCCAAGAAACAGCAATAAACACATACTAGTGCTGCACGTTCTAGCACATCCAAGAAATAGCAGCAATGAAAAACATTAATGATGCTAATGAAAACAAGGAAAACTGAAAACACTAATGGAGCACCAAGGATTCACTTCAACCTTTCAGCTTCAACACTTGACTGCTTGTTAGCTTGTAGTCTTGTATGTATGCAAATTGTAATGTAGGTATGTTCATTGTACTGCTTGTGCAAAATTGGCACTGAATGGAGGATTTAGAAAACAGAAATTGGCATTGTACTGCATGTGCCATGTGCCATGTGCATTTGTTTATGTACTGCGTGTGCAAAATTGGCACTGAATGGAGGATTTAGAAAATAGAAATTGGCATTGTACTGCATGTGTCATGTGCATTGTGCATTTGTTTATGTACTGCATGTGCATTGTGCATATGTTTATGTTTGATTACATTGTGTCAGTGATATGTTAAATTTTATCACATCATCGATGTACTGCTGGTCTGCTGCTGCTCATTTGGATAGTGGTGTAGCAAGCAAAATCACATATGCAATCAAAAAGTATAGAATGCTCTCCATGTAGACATCTTGAGCGAGAATTTTTTATGCAAGTTAAGGATGATGACATCATATCTCGTTTCCGAGCCATGAAGGAACGTCGAGTTAGATTGTAATTTTCTTAATTATTTTGTAATTTCTCTAAATTATTTGACATGTTATCTCTAGTAAGAATAATTTGTACTTTGTTTTTTTATATTGTGAACATCTACGTTTTACATTGAACAACATGTTTGTAACTTCAAATACCCATCTTGAAAATTCTGAATCTGTCACTGACAACTAACAAGCATAATTCCATATGTTTTTCCATGTGAATATATTTTCAAGATTTACAAGCAAGCGACCTATCTGACTGTAACTAAGAACACAAACTTTTTTCAGACCAACTAAGAACATAGTACTAGCTAGATCTACTAATGCTTGTTAATACCCAACGCATCCGATCAGCATCCACACACCACGAGTTCTAAGAACTTATAATAACAGTACGAGCACCATGGAGATGTCATCTCCCTCCGGACAGGCCACTTATTGTGCCGATGGTCATCATCGTCGAGGACGGATGCGAGGCCGACACCACAAATGAGTCAAACCCTTCATTTTGCATCAATGCTAGCATACTAAAGCTCAGATGCGATGGAGTTAGCTCAGGAAATGGCATGTCACCTTCAAGATATTGCATGACTTGCCGCATGCTAGGCCTTGCACTGGGCAGTGGATGTGAACACAGCAACCCCAACTTCAACGCTAGGATCACCTCGTCAGTGTCATAGTTGCCACGAAATCTTGCATCAACTATCTCGAGGTGATCCTTTCTGCCAATGCTCAAGCACCCAGTCGACCAACATGAGTCTGTTGTCTTGCATGGCCTGATCAACAGGCCTGCGTCCACAGGTGACTTCGAGAATGAATGCGCCAAAGGCGAACACATCAGTGAGAGGGGACGCTTTTCCTGTTCGTGCCAGTTCTGGGGCTAGGTACCCCATTGTGCCAACCACGTGTGTCGTCTGTGGGTCAGCACCATGGTCGTACAATCTCGCGAGACCAAAATCGCCTAGCCGTCCGTTCATCTCACTGTCAAGAAGCACGTTGCTTGCCTTGATGTCTCGATGGATGACAACTTGTTCCCAGTCCTCATGAATGTACAGCAAGCCGGACGCGACGCCTTTAATGATACGGAACCTCTGAGCCCAATCCAAAGTAGGCTTATCCTCGTGACAGTACAGGTATTTGTCAAGGCTACCATTAGGCATGTAGTCGTAGACCAAGAGAAGTTCGCCTTTTCGCCGGCAGTAACCGAGCAGTTGCACAAGGTTGCGGTGCCGGAGACGCCCAATGCTAACAACCTCTGCGACAAACTCCTTTATACCTTGCCTCGATTCGTGTGACACCTTCTTCACCGCAACCTCCATCTTAGATTTCGGAAGTACACCTTTGTACACTCTCCCAAATCCTCCTACGCCAAGCAACGTCTTGCTCTTGAAACCTTCTGTCGCACGGCACAAGTCCTTGTACGAGAATCGGTGCGGCCCAAACTCGACCTCCCAGTCTTCTCGCAGCTCGGCGTACTTCAACCGCCTCCGAACGAGCAAAATCACAACCGAAACCACAGCAAGGACGAACACCGCGGTGGCTATCGGCAGAACGATGTCAAGACCCTGGACCGTGCCTTCGCGCCTTCCTGTGGCAGCTTGGGTAGCTTGCTGATGTCAATGGAAGGAGCAGGGCCGTCCAGGGCAAAGCTCCAACCGAGCACGTAGTGGCGTGACCGGACCGAGCCCGTAGACGATGAGAAGCCAACGTATGCCGGCTCGAGGAGCACTTCTGAGAGGTTGGACATGGCTGACACCAAGGGCCTCGAAGGCTTGGCCATCTTCAGGGGAGACAAGAACACGTTGATCTGCGTGGACTCTCCGTCGTAGTCCACCCAAACTTGCATGGGCTTGCCGCTGATCAGGGTCAGGTTCTGGAAAACACCGTTCTTGTCGTCGTAATAGCCGGCGGGGTGCACGGCGACAGACTTGAGGCTGTTGACGTCGATACCGACATGGTTGTCGTTAGGGTCCTGGAACTCGGAGCTCAGGATGGTGTCGAGCTCGACGCCGAAGATGTGGTTGGTGGCGTTGCCGTTGTTCTGGATGTTGAGGAGGCCCAGGTACTGGCTCGGCGTCGCGGTCGAGAAGTTGTTCTTCCCGACGAAGAAGACGATGCCGTGGCCGCTCAGGTCAGAGTAGGGGGGGATGATTCCGAACACGAAGGACGCCGAGAAGGAGCGCACCGCGCCGCCAGGCGACCTCTGGAAGCGCAGCGGCGTCGGGTGGATCGCGTGTCCCTTGAGCTGCGCCGTTCCGTTGGTCAACTCGAGGAGCCCGCTCGGCGTGACGACGGCCGTGCCGTCCAGGGAGAGGGGCACGCCGGTGAAGCCGGAGTAGACGAACTGGTCACCGTCGCCGGCGCCAAGAACGGCGACGCCGAAGCCCACGAGGAGGAGGCCGGCAAGAAGGAACCGCCTGCTCTTCATGGCAACCATGGCACCAGCAAAGGGAGGAGGATTGTGGTGTGTCGTTGGCGGGCCGCAGTGCAGTCGGCGCTCGCAGTATATAGTTTGCAGCTCGGAGGCTCGGAGCAACTGCCAAGTCAGTGTTCAGTGTCCAACCAATATTCCAGTCTGGACACGCGTGTCCCTTGAGCTGCGCCAAATCGCTCTCTGTCTAGTCTGAAGTGATTGAAACATGCCATCTTCTCTCGTTTGGACTCGGGCGCATGCCCGGGTCCCGGCCGGAAGCTTCCAAGTCTGGAGTTTACTACTGCTAGTTTACACACTTGCGATGCACTGATGTAGATATTTGTGAAGAAATGGGCCATATCTGGCGTGATCGATCGAGACGCCGCTGTAATCTTCTAGATCTTGTGCGTCAGAAAAGATCCAGGATTTGATGAGTATGCTATCCGAACAGAACAGCTACGGTAACAATTGATGGGTGCCAAATGCTCTGCCATCTCAGTTCAAAGGCCACGCCCGCTCGGTTACTTCCGCACCAAGCGTCGACGACTAATCCATTTACTTCTGGAGGAAAAACACACTACCGCTAGACAGATGCCAATTGGAACGAGATGGATGGCGGTGGCTGGGGTGATGACTTGTTGAGATTACTTGCAGCGCAGGGAACATGGCTCGATGATCGGCAAGATTACCATATCACAGGTTCACACCATCAGTTGGTGTTCTACATGTTGATTTCCGCCGTGATCCACCATCTTCTGGTTGAAAACGTTGGAATGTGTACTGCGTACTACAGTAAACTTCGGTGGCCGTTCCAATCATGTGCTAGTGCTGTCCCGACCTACCGCTGCCAACCAAGTTGGACTTGCTGACCTGTTGACCGGCGGCTGGCGATGTTGACTGCCACGACGACTGGGCCGTAACTACTCCCAAGCCTGTATGTACCCACGGCTGGGCCGACGTCTTCTTTGTTACGAAACCAAGTGTTTATATAGTGAATTAGTCTACGTCGTAGTAGTGCCCAAACCCCGTCTGGAATACGCAGTACGTCCCGGGAATGTGAACATATTCATGGGCTAGACATATAGCTATACCTATGAAAATATACCAAAATGCGTATTTTTCCATCATTATAAGTAGGGTCAAGAAGGGAAATATCTCTTCTTACTCCCATATATATATTGTCCAAAGGGCATGTAAGAGGGTGCTTCATCTCATTCTCTCATTCAAGGCTCAATACACACTTCTCATACATTTGACTCCTCCCATTACTTGGTGCTCTCATGTCAAAAGATATTCGCTACCCACTGTCTAGTATCGTTGCTACGACAGTCTATAAATATGACCTATTATTGTAAAGAAAGAGTTGATGATGGCATTAATAAAGAGTTATACGCCCTTGATCTCTCATATCTATGTCTCTTGTGTTTGTGATTGTGCGATTGATCTAGGTCAATTACTCGACAAATACTGAAGCAATAATTAATCTAGTTTATTTTAGGAGATAATTAAAATAAATTTAATTAAATTGCATGATTATTGTCCACATCCGGTTGACATGGAAAGTGGTACTTACACCACTTACACCATTGTTGATACCCATGTTGTTGGCAACCACAGTCATTGCAGCCCATGAGCAATTGATTTGTGTCTTCCCAGATACCTAAGCGTCACTGGAAATATGCAACCTCCCCCAGCCCCTCCCGCATTTCGATTCCTAAAAAAATGGAAACAGATTGAAACCGTCGTGTAATGCGTGGTAGTAAAAATGAGTATCACATTTACTTTCACATGCGTTACAATTTACTGCCATGTGAAGCTGCTTTAACAGTAACCACGAATTTACTGGACGACTCATTAGACTTTACTACCACATCCCGTCGTAGAACGTACTGGTCGTGAGATGTCATCGTGGGGGGTCGTGAGTTCATGACCCACAAATGCCGCGATTGACCCTGGGGGAGAGAGAGGAACGTGTACCCAACCGTCGCCACAAATATGCAACCCCCCCCCTCGCATTTTGATTCCTAAAAAAATCACAAAAAAATGAAACTGTCGTGATATGCGCGGGAGTAAAATGGGTATCACGTTTACTTTCGCTTACATTACGATTTACTGCTAGTTGAAGTTGCTTTTACTGTAATCATGAATTTACTAGACGCCTCGTTAGACTTTATTGCCACATCCCCCGTAGCATGCCTTGGCCATGTGGTGCCGTGCGTGGGGGTCGAGGGTTCATGGCTATCAAACCTGGGAGTAAAACCCCTAGATTCTCTGAGCATTCTATACTAGTTCCTGGAACATTAGCTAGTGTACACAGTATAAACAAAGATGGTAACATCCACATCTCGAATAATTTTATTAATAAATATTAGATTTTTACAAGAATAGCTTACAAGACAAAAAATAAAGAACACAGTGGAAGACAAAGAAGAAGTAGTAGGGCCCAATAAATTTGACATAGACAATCAACTGGGGTAGTGGCCTAGTCGTCGAGATCCTCAGCAGTGGCATAGTCCTCCTCCTTTGAACAAAAATTTATTAAGCAAGTGTGAGTACAAAAATATACTCTGCAAGTTACACCCATAACAGATTTAATGTATGCTTGGATATTATCAAAGGAGGTCTTATAGGGTTGTTTGTGCAAAAGCAATGATTGGCATTTTAAATACAATAGCTAAGTTCAAAATCTCATATTTTACAATATCTAAAAATTGAGTTTTGATGAATTAATGAAGCTTAATGTAGGTAACAACCTAACACTAACTTAAACACGGGCACCAACCTAGAGCTTCAACCCACACTTTTCTCATGGACACCAATGCATGTCGTAAATTGTTTTATAAACATTTTGAAGACAAAACTAAAGTCTAATCTACGAAAGGCTTTGCTCGGCATGCCCATGACTGTGGGCACGTGTCGACGATCGAGTCGCCGATCTTACGAAATAAAATAGAGGAAAATAGCAAAGAGTTCTTAGGAGAGAATGAGATTGCTCTTTATTGCAATGAACTGGATCATTTACAGGGGGTGCCATCGACAATACAGTGGACTAATCCTAATTACACTGAGAATTTGGTGTGTTATGCTTCAGATCGTATACAAAGGATTGTATGTCTTCTCCGATGACCGGGACTTGTTCGTTGTGTTGAATGTCCCTTTCGTTGTCCATCATCTGCCTTTAAATACTAGTGAAAGGGTGGCATTTACTACTAGAAGAGACACCTTTTGGAACCACCGCGTTTGGTCGGAGGATCAGTTACTGTTAGTGAAACAGTAACTGACTGTCGATTGATGTCAGCGGGAGACATAACTGTTTTGCGGTTATGGTCAGTGACTCAGGAGTGTCAAACGTTGTGTGCATTGGAGTAAATAAGTCATGTGCTCCATTCATCACACTGGAGGAATATACTTGGAATGGAATCCAAATACCAATTAAAAGCTTCTCTGGCGGATCATCTGGCCTGTAGGTGTAGTCTGAGACCTCTCACTGTGGTACCCATAAAGTAACATCTGGAATCCTCACGACCAGGGGTCATTAGTCTTAGGGGTTATGATCATAAAGGACATGTGGTCTTTAATTAAATATTAAAGTAATATTTAGAGATTTTAATCCTCGTCGGCTAGCCCCCGAACTTTAAATGAATATGTAGTGTGAAACCTTCTCCGATGAAATCGTATCGGGCAGGACCTCATTTAATGATGTAACAAACGAGGTGGTATGTATTCACTTTAAAGTTGTGGAATCGTCTGGAAAACCGAATAGGTTTTCTGTCCGTTGGATTTTGTGTAACTCCTGATTGCAGTTAATAAGAGTGCGGCTATAAAATCTCCATCGCGCACATCTTTAGGGTTTTTATGCTCCCAAGTTTTTCTTCAATATCCTTTCATCTTTTCACAAGAAATCTCCTCCGACCTCCTCTCATCCTTTCGCTAAAAACCTCTCCGACCTCCCTTTATGCTCTCTCCCATAATCCAACCATGTCGGACTTGATTACCAAATGGTTGGTTTCCGATATGAGCAAGAGAAAGCTCGAGGCTTTAGAGAAGGCTGGGATGCTCCTGGACAAGAATCTAATTTCTTGGATATCAGCGGCCGGAGACCATTTTCCGAGCGGCGAAGATAGGGAAATCCCTATCTTTCTCTTCTACATTGAGTGTGGATTCAGGCTACCAGCACACAAATTCCTCTCCAAGGTTCTTGAGTACTATGGAGTCAAATTGGTGAACCTAACCCCCAACTCAATCACCAACATCAACATCTTTATCTACCTCTGTGAGGCGTACTTGGGGATTCGACCGAATCTAAAGGTCTTCAGGTACTTTTACAAGATGGCGAGGTCGGGGAAGTCGACGGCAGGACCTGGAGAGTGCTCGCTGTGCCTCCATGATGGGATGGCCGATGAGTACATCCGTATGTACTTAAAGTCTTCATGGTCATCATGGAAGAAGAGCTGGTTCTATATGGCGGTCATGAAGGATGACTGTCTCTGCTTCGTCGGCAAAGTGGTGGGCAAGAATCCAAACAGGAGATCCAGCGCGAAGAAGACGGGAAAGGTCGGAAGATGGATTGAATCCATTAGAGACCTAAGTGCCAAGGGCTTGACTTCTTGGCACGCGGTGAGGGACTTTTCCATGCGCCAGATAAGTCCCTTGAAGTTTTGAGCACATTCCATGCTCTAGTATATTGGTCGTGACGACGCGACCAAGGATTCCAGGGAAGGTAAGTCTTGAAAAATCCTGACCAGTACGGTTTATTCGGTTGATTATTTTGTAACCTTGAAATTTATTTATTCTCTTTTTGAAGTCCTTTGCCCTGATGTCAAGGCTGCTTTTCCTTGCATTCTGGTTGTTGTCTCTAAAGAAGAGAGAATAAAGAGACTTAGGGTAAATAACAATTTTTTCTTCATCTTTTATATATGTTCTCTGATCGGTATATAACTCTACTCTAATATGTAGGCAGTCGGGTTGAGGGAGAAAGAGTTCGGTGAGGGCTCTACTCTAACCATTATTCCGACTGACTCCTGCTCAGCGACCACACAAGATGATGGTCTCCCGGAGGTAAAAAGAGCATCGAAAAGGAGCATATATTCTTAGATGGAAAATTTCATCACCTAAATAAGCCTGATTTGTTGTTTAGGTGGAAAAGAAGAAGGATCCGTAGCCCGAAGCTGCGGAAGTCGTAAGCCCCGGAGTGGTCGCGCACAACCAGACAGTTGCTACCGAAGCAACTGTTCCGAAGGTCAACAAAGACACCATCTCCAACCAGGTGGTTGAGGAACTTATCCTTGACCGATTGGTCGAGGATATTTCTTCCGATCCCCGGTCGAAGGATGTGGGGGGTCTAACCAGCCCTACCGGTTCTGAACCGGTGAAATTAATTGAGAAGAAAAGGAAAGCAAGCGCTGTAGACTTTGCTCCAGGGCGTTTCAAGATCAAGACCAAGAAGACGACCAGGTATATACATACGAAAGAAACTTATGAAAATACATACCTTTAAGGCTTCTGGTATTCTAAAAATCTTGATCCTTCTTTCTTTTGTCTTCATAGGTTCTCTGGTATTCCTATCATCTCTGATCAGACCATCCCTCAGGGGAAAGCTCCTGAGGAAAGGATGGTCGAGCCAATCTAGCGGTGTGGCGCTTGGCGCCTACTCAGGAACCTATGGCGGCTTCAACCGTGCCTTTGGAGGCGGCGGTAGAAGACAAGTCTCAACAAGTTTTTGCCTACTGCTAGGACCGAAGTGGTCGAAATGGTTGACCTCACGGAGGGGAGTCCTTTAGCCTAGAGGTCTCCAAATCTACAAGACATTTCCAATCTTCCTCGGATTTTTTTTATGACAAAAAACTCGAGGAGGTTTGGAAGAAGATCACAAACTGCCAATCAAAGGCAGAATCTGTGAGCTTGTACTCCATGTATGCGGATAAGGTAGTTTATGAAAACTTCTTTTGACCGCTCCTATGACATTTTTATGAAGTTTTATTTGAAGCTAAAAGAATATCATTCTTTTATAGCATATGTTGGAAAGCACTACTGTGGTCGGAGAACTGACCCGGTGGCTAACTGTTTCGGAGAGAGAAAAACTCCGAACTAAAGAGTAAGAACTCCTAATTTTTTCTTCCTTTTTGGTTCCTCGCTTGTTACTCGATTTTTTTCCTTTGTCATATATGACAGAATTCAAAAAACTTGAGGAGGGGGTCGTGGATAAGAGAGCCATGATAACCATGCTTGAAGAGAGGTGTCGAGTTGAAGACTAGTCGATCAAAGACTGGTCGACCAGGTTCATCGGAGCCTCTCTTAAGCATAAGGAAGCCATCGAAGCTTTTGAGAAGAAAGCTCAAGGTAACTAGTCATAAATCTGACCAGGTTATTTTGTATTATAATTATATTTCATTAACGTCTGAACCACTCATGCAGAGAAAGTTCAAAAGCTAGAAAAAGCTCTTGAGTTCAAGCGTGGCAAGGAGGCAGAACTTGAGCAGAGCCTTGAAGAGAAGGTCAAGGCTTTCAATAAAACACTCTTTGACATGGGATCAGGATCAAGTTTGCCCATTTTAAAAGATCGGGTGGAGAAGATAAATTACCTTGGCCTTCAACTTGAAGATCTCAAAAGCCTGCTCGAAACAACTCAGAAGAACCACACACAGACCATGAAGGACATTGTGGCTAGTGGAGTCAGCCTTGCTTTAGCAAAGCTCAAAGCTTCCGACCCCTCCATTCAACTCCAAGTTGTTGAAGCGGACTTCAACTGCTCGGAGGATGAAGCAGCTAAGTTATTCGAGTAAGTAATACCTCCCGAAAACAAGGTTACAGAAGAAATAGAGGTTAGATCTCCAGCTCGTAGTGACCAGTCTGGTGGTCCTAAAGAGTAGATGGTTGTAATAATTGAATTGTAAATATTAAAACTTACCTTTTATCATCATTAAAGTCTTTGTTTATCTTTTTAACTTTGCTGAATTCTCATATATCTCCTAGCCCCCAACTGTTTGTGTCAGTAGAAGAACTGACTAAAGAAGCAGTAGACCAAGAAAAAGAGCAAAGGCTACGACCATAGTACAAAGTATGTGTTTATTATGTTATAAAAAAGATCTAAGTAACACTAGGAAATCAATTTGGTTGGAACCGATGTATAATTTCGACTAGCTTTAGATCCCTTTCCATAATCGAAAATATTGTATAGTACATTTCGTGGTCGGAAGATGTTATAAGACTTGTACTGATGAAAAGAAATAATGCAAAGATGTATGCAAAAAATGATAATTAGTCTTGTTTATATACATTATCCGAACTAGTCATAAAAGTTGCTAAGAACTAAAGGCGTGATAGATACTTTGCGAAACGTGTTCGTTCCCAAGTTTCGAATGGCAGCGAAGATTGTAAGAAAATGACCGTCCCTAGGAAACTCCTTCTAGTGGGCAGGACCATATGCAGAAAGGAGATATTTCAACTAGGAGACTTTCCGTGTCTCAACAAGTAGCCAAACAAGAGCAGAACAGAATGTTGAAATAAAGAAAATTAGTCTTCAAAGTCTTAAGCATGCAAGTAACCATATGTAGTTGTTTGTGTAATGTTCCTTTACTTATTTGCTTTTTTAAGAAAAGAGTGTATGGTCGCGTGTGAGAACAAGGGGTGGAAAAAAAGCTCAAAACTTGCGAGCCAGCTTGGCTCGTTAAGGGCTCGGCTCGAACTAGGTCCCTTAACGAGCTAAGCCGAGCCAGCAAAAAAAACTCATTTTGTTAACAAGCTGAGCTGAGCTGGCTCGCTAGTTACTCGTTTAACTCGTTTGGCTCGGTTCATTTCACCGTCGCAGCGTCACTCGTAGTCACAGGCCCAAGCCCAGTAGCGCAGGCGGCAGGCGCAGCGCAACCCTAACCCACTCCCTTCCTTCCCTATGGTTGTGCTCCTGTCCCTGATTGATTCACCCCGTCCGCATGACCCCATCCCACACCCCACTACCCCACGATGCAGCAGCCACACGGCCGGACGGTGGCCGCTCGCCCCCACTGGCTCCTGGCCCTGCTCCGGTCTCGGCCTCCCTCAGTCCCTCTTCCGCCACCGCCTCCTCCTCCGGTCCCAGTCTCCCTCTTTCGCCGCCACCTCCTTGGCTCCTTCTTCGGTCCCAGGCTCCCGGCCTCCCTCTTCTGCGACTGCCTCCTTCTCCGGTCCCGGCCTCCCTCTTCCGTCGCCATGCATGTGTTTGGTTGAATAAGGCATCAGCATGCGCATGTTTGGGTCATTGAGTGGTCAATGGCTGAATTGTTCTTTACATTTTAAGATTTTCACTTTGTTTATTGATAACGAGCCTAACGAGCTTAACGAGCCGAGCCGAGCCTGAGTTTCTGCTCGTTATCTTAATGAGCCGAGCCGAGTCGAGCTTGTTTTCTTAACAAGCCTTAACGAGCCGAGCCGAGCCGAGCTGAGCCAGCTCGTTATCCACCCCTAGTGAGAACCATAGTTGTGATGGTCACGATTAGGACTTTTATGGCCTGTGACGATTTTGTCATGGCCAAAAAAGTAAAAGAGAATTGGATCTTCTCCGACCAATTAAACAACAGTACTATGTGACCAGATTACGGATAACAGACATATAAACAATATCACTCATAGGAAAGTAAGGAAAGAATGAATCTTTATTGAAATCGAAAGAATGTATAATACATTTATACAAAGAACTTATGCAAATGATCAATATTCTAAGAATTTGACAAAACATGCCCGTTTGACATGGCTAGTCGTACCGAACTAGGTCTGGTGACTTCGACCACAGTGTATGGGCCTTCCTATTTTGGGAGAAAATTTGTTGCGATTTGTCTAGCTTAGAATTTTTTTGAGAGCCAGGTCACCTATAGTTAGGCTGCGAGGTTGCACCTTACGACTGTGGTACTTTCGCAAGGCTTGTTGGTAAATCGTCGATTGTATGAAGGCTTGGTTTCATCGTTCCTCAAGGAAATTGATGTTAGCGAGTCTTCGTTGTGTCTGATCATTCTCATTGAAACAATCAATTCGAGCAAAGCCAATTTTTAGTTTCGAAGGAAGCATGGCTTCAACACCGTAAACCAGAAAAAATGACGTTTGACCGGTCGCACGACTGGTCATGGTTCGAACAGCCCATAACACAGAGGGAAGTTCTTGAACTCAAGCTCCTGACCACTTTGTTAATTGGTCAAACACTCGGCTTTTCACTCCTTTTATTATTATACCATTAGCTCACCCGATTCTTGAAAATGTATGTTGATACCTAGATCTTTGCAGAATTCCTAAAAAATTCCGCTCGAGAACTGGGTACTGTTATCTGTGATTATTCAACTTGGTATGCCAAATCGTGTGATCACGTTTTTTGTGAGGAACCTCTTGGCAGCCTCAGTTGTTGTTTTAACAACTGGCTCGACTTCTATTCATTTTGTGAATGTGTCAATCATTACAAAGAGGAATTCAAAGCCTACGGGTGCTCTTAGGAAAGGTCTCATATGTCTAGTCCCTAGGTTGCAAAAGGCCAAGAAAGAGGTATTGTTTACAAAGCTTGTGCTGGTTGATGTACTTGTCGACTATGAAATTGACATTGTTTGCACTTCGTCACGAGCTCTTTCCATCATGAAGGGCAGTTGGCCAATAGTATCCTTACTTAAAGGCTTTACCGACCAGTATTCTGTAGGAATGATGTGCTTCACAGGCTCCTCCATGTATGTCGGATAGCAACTTAGTGCTATCCGTTTGAGATATACATCTCATCAACACTCCATGAGATCCCCGTTTATAAATAGTACTTTCGATCAGAGTGTATGGTTTGGCTTTCCGAGGTATATGATTAGGCTCTACATCATCGTCAGGAATAATGCCATCCTGAAGATAATTGTAGATCGACGTCATCCAATTGCTACTGGGATCGATTTGTACGACCTCCAGTGGAGCATCTAAGTCCTCAGAATGCTCGATCACTGAGGGTGAATCGAGTTGCTCGAGGAAAACTCGGAGCAGGACATGTGACCATATGGCGGCCATCCACGCCAACTGGTCTGCTATAAAGTTTTCCTTTCTAGGAATGTGTTGGATCTGAAAACCGAAGAAGTGCTTTTCGAGTTTTCGTACTTCCACTAAATAAGATGACATCTTAGTACTTGAGTATTGATACTCTTTATCGACTTGATTGACTACTAGTTGAGAATCGTCTTTCACTAGTAATCTACGAATCCCGAGCACACTGGCTGCTCGGAGTCCTGCCAGTAAACTTTGTTTTCTGCCACATTGTTTGTAGAAAGAAAAGTTTAACTGATTAACGTATTTGATGTGTTCTCCAGTAAGTGATATCAAGACAACTCCAACCCCCAAGCCATTCTACATCAAGGAACCATCAAAGTACATTGTCCACTCATCGTGGCGTTCGTACTCGGGCCCTTGAGTGGGTTCAGGGTTTGTCTATTCGGCAATGAATCTTGCTAAAGCCTAGAACTTAATTGCTATTCATGAGATGAAATGGAGGTTGAACGCCCCAAGCTCGACCGCCCATTTTGCTATTCATCCAGATGATTCCCTATTTTCGAGAACTTGACCAAGTGGATATCCAGTTGGTATGACCACTCTGTGGGCTTGAAAGTAATGTCTTAGTTTCCTTGAAGCCATAAGGAGACCATATAACAACTTTTGTACTTGTGGATATCGTTCTTTTGGTCCATGTAAGACTTCGCTTACGCAATATACTGGTCATTGGATGTTGTCATGCTCAACGACCAGTACGACACTGACCGCTTGTGGCGTTGCAGCCACGTACATCAGCAATGTTTCTCCCGATCTTAGAGACACAAAGATCGGGGCACTCATAAGGTACATCTTAAGCTCTTCAAAGGTATCGTTTGCCTCTTTAGTCCATTCAAAACTTTCATGTTTCCAAAGAAACTTGAAGAAAGGTAATCATTTTTCTTTTAACCGTGCTATGAAACGACTCAGCGCTGCCATACAGCCGGTTAGTTTTTGGACTTCTTTCTTTGTGGTCGGAGGGCGCATCTGGTCGATGGCCTAATTTTTTGCTGGGTTTGCTTCAATTCCTCTAGCTGAAACTAGGAACCCAAGAAGCTTTCGAGAAGAAACTCCGAACACACACTTCTCTGGATTTAACTTAAGGTTATGCTTTCTTAAATTATTGAAAGTCTCGTGTAGGTCAGAAATATGGTCGCCAGCGTTGATGCTTTTCACAACCAATTCATCAACGTAGGCTTCTAGCTAGATTTTGACCTATGTGAGGATTAAAGGTTTTTTTTGCATTAACCTGTGAAAAGTCACACCAGCGTTTTTTAGATCAAATGACATCTTAACGTAACAGTAAGTGCCATATGGTGTGATGAAGAAAGTTTTCTTTTCATCATGTTTACTCATATTAATATGGTGGTACCCTGAATATGCATCCAAAAAACGTAACAAATCACATCCGGAAGTACAGTCTATATGTTGATAAATGCGTGGAAGGGGAAAGTCATCATTCGGATAAGCTTTATTAAGATTTGTGAAGTTAATATACATTCATCATTTTCCATTGCCTTTTCTAACCATTATAGGATTGGCGAGCCACTCTGGGTGGTTGACTTCACGAATGAATCTAACCTTTAGGAGCTTGTCGATCTCTAACTAGATTTCCTCCTTCCGATCAGGTGCGAAGCGCCTTAGCTTCTGCTTGACCGGTTTCTTATCAGGCTGGAGAGCTAGCCTGTGCTCAATTACCTCCCTGGGGACTCCGAGCATGTCAAACTCTTGCCAGGCGAATACGTCCAGGTTTGTTCGGAGGAAGAAGACGAGCGACTCTTCCTATTTGGGGTCAAGTTCTTCCCCAGCTAGTACCTTTTGGGTAGATGCATTAGCATTTTCTGATCCATACGACATTTTGACGCTTTCCAGAGAAGCGCCATTATCAAGCGATACCTCCTTGGTCTGGTCGGAACGCTTTGGGGCCATCTTTGGTCTCAAGTGCTTGACCTGTATGGAAGACGGATTAGTTTCCCTGGTCGAAAGCTCGTCGACCAGTTCTAGGGATTTTCGATCGCATGCATATGCTATTTTTCTATCTCCTCAAACCGTGATGACTTCTTTTACTCCTGGCATCTTTAAAATCTGATAGCTGTAATGCGTAGCTATCAAGAACTTAGCTAATGCCGGATGACTAAGGATTCTATTGTATGCAATTTCTAAATCCACGACATCAAATGGAATCTTTTCTGTTCGGAAGTTGTCAAGTCTTTCAAACGTAACTAGTAGGAACAGTTGCCCTATCGGTTTAGCAGTAGAATCAGAAACTATGCTATAGAAGATATATTTCACAGGTTTTACTTTTGTTCTGGGAATTTGCATTTCTTCCAAGGCTCCCATAAATAAAATGTTTAAAGAGCTACATCTATCTATCAAGACTGGATTAACTTTGTAATTATTAATTGTAGGTTCAACGATGATAGGGAATCTACCTAGTTGAGTCGACGAGATGGGGCAGCCTTTTTGCTGAAGAAGATGACTATTTTCGACCACCTGGATGGCTTGACAGTGATCAGGGACTTGGCAAGGTTCACTTTTTGTTCCACGGCTTTCAGATGGCGCCTTGACTCATACGAGCAAGATCCACCAAAGATCATATCCACAGTGTGCTGGGGCTCCTGGTACTCTCTTTCTTCGTCGCCATCTTTGTCCTTCTTGGAGCTTGGTTCTCTAAGTTCTTGTATAAAAGGGAAGGGACCTTTACCTGAGTAATAGTCCTTCAGCTTCTTTTGTTAGGCTCGGTAGGTGCGCAGATCATGCTGGGCTGCTTGGCGAAGTGGACACCACTACTAATTCTTCTTGTATTCGTTGATGGGGGCTTTTGCCTTGTTTCGATCGGAATAGTCTTTCTTGCCCTTGGAAATTTTTTTCTAGAATCGCAAAAACTTCTTTTTTGTCGGCCTTATAGTTCTTCTTACCCCTGAGAGTCTTTTTATGCTTCTTCTCTTGTTTCGCTAGGGCCGGCTGAGGGATTTTCTCCTTTCGATCAATAGCTTCATTCCATTCGACCGCTTCGCTTGTGGCCATGTATCTATCAGCCATGTCGAAAAGCTCGACGGTCGTTTGTGGAGGGTTCATTGCAATATCCACCGTAAATCGCCTATTCCTCAGCCATGTTTTAAAAAGCCTGGATAATAGAAGACTCTGTGACATCTGGAATAGAGTTTCGAACCTGGCTAAACCTCTTGATATATTGACGAAGAATTTCATTGGTCTTTTGCCTAATCCGATGGAGATCGTTTTCCTTTCTAGGGTGGCCGTATGTCCCTTGGAAGTTATCGATCAGCAAATCGGCAGAGCTGCTCCCACGTGTAGATAGATCCGACCAGTAGGTTGAGCAACCACGATCGGGCAGATCCTTAAAAATAGTGGGCAAGTAACTTGCCATCACGTTGTCATTACCACCAGTAGCTTTGATGGTAGTAGTATAGATTTGAAGAAATTCCAATGGATTTTGGGTCCCATTAAACTTCTCTATGTTATTTGGTGAACACGCCCGGCCAGTGTCTGACAGAGACTGCCAAGAATTCTCGACAACCCGTAATAGAGTCGTGGCACCGTCTTTGAAAAGGAGCCGGATTGTAGTCAGTTGGGGACTGGTTCCTTAGATTAGCATATCTAGTATCCGGTGTCCCAATCTGGTCATGGACGTTAGTGTTACGCCTTTGACCACCTGCTTGGTTCAGACGATGCTGAAGGTCATCGGAACCAAGCGGTCATTCCTCTTAACGAGGAGGAGGAGTGGTTGCTAGAAAGAGCCATCTTTCATCGTGACTCCCTGGTCGAAATCCACAAGGGGGTCTTGGTACTGTTCGATCCTCCATCAGACCATGTTGTTCTCTGCTAAGGGAGGAGCGCTGGGATGAAGTCATCGTCTGACTTTGTGAGTTCCTTTGCTCCCGTTACTTTTCTATACACTACATAGTTTGTTAGAGGATCTCTGATACCTGCCCTGCAAGTTGAACATAACCCGGAGTCTCTGCTAGAGCAGGATCTGGGTTATTCTGAATGTCACGAACTCGTTGCAGATTTTGGAGTGTTGCAGGATCTGGGTTATTCTGAATGTCACGAACTCGTTGCAGATTTTGGAGTGTTACCGAAGGTCTTGGAGGGTTCCCACTAGCAATGGTTGTTCAATGAGTCGAATGGCCTTCCGACCTTCTGGTTTGCCCTGTCCGACTTGTCATGCACTGTGAGGTAGGGACAGGCGAATTAACTAATCGATGTCCATCAGTTCGTTTGCCTCCGCCAGTTGGTGCATGAGCGTCCGTACCATTTCTATCAACAAGTGGTGGTGGGACAAGCCATGGAGGACTATGCACGACATCTTGATCGGTATCTCCGATTGCGTTAACCTCATGGCACCAACAACAATCCTCCAATGAGCTCCCGTCGTAACTAAGAAAGAGCCTTTCATCACTTCCGCAAGGAGCCTCCACGATGGGGAGCGGTCAGAGATTACCGTCTCCGGTGGGTTTTGTGGTGGACTCAGCCTGATCCGACAGATTGCCGACCATATGCTGAGTTTTACCAGGCCCATTTGGCCTATGATCGGTGATAACTCTGACGGATTGCCGACCGTATGCTGAGTTTTACCAGGCCTATTTGGCCTATGATCGGTGATAACTTCACTGATAGCCTCACAAGATGTCGGTTGGCCCCCGGAATACGTAGGAGTCGTTGGCGAATACTAGTTGCCCATGACAATATCGAGAGTACATTAACCCTCTGATTGCAGCGTTGGGCTTCTGTCGTCGTTCTTGCCAGTCGAATGGACCAGGCTTGTAGAAGCGTTTGAACATTTCGAACTGGTCGGAATGACCGGTTCCACTGGAACCGCCACAGATGGTGGCGGTGAATCCTCATCCATCTGGTCTATCTCGCTAGTCTCAGCGAATGGTGTGAGAACCCGGGGTATTTACCTTGTAACGCTTAACCATCCAATTGGTCCTAGCATCACAAACCAAATATCCCGCGCCTCGGTGTACATGTACTTCCTAGAATTTGCAGTACACATACCCCATACAAAAATTATGCATTAACTCCATACACAAGTCATTACATTACCGGGTCTTAAGTTTACAACACAAAAGACACACAAGTGATCTTGGAGAAATTCTCAATGAAGCGGCGGTAGTATCCCGCTAAACCGAGAAAACTCCTCACGTCAGTCACCGACTTGGGCTGACCCCATGAGAGCACATCATTGACCTTGCTAGGATCCACGGCTATGCCTCCCGCTGAAAGAACATGACCCAAGAATGCCACTTCTTTCAACCAAAACTCGCACTTGCTGAACTTTGCATAAAGCTAGTGCTCACGCAGCTTTTGCAATACAAGCTTCAGGTATTCAGCATGCTCTTCGTCATTCTTTGAGTAAATGAGGATATCATCAATGAAGACCACCACAAACTTGTCCAAATACTCTATGAATACCATATTCATAAGATTCATAAACAGGGCAGGAGCATTTGTTAAGCCAAAAGACATGACGGTGTACTCGAACAGACCGTAACGAGTAGAGAAAGCTGTCTTCGGAATATCTTCAGATCTGATTTGGACTTGGTGATAGCCCAATCTCAGACCAATCTTAGAGAATACCCGAGCTCCGGTCAATTGATCGAAGAGGTCGTCAATCCGAGGCAACGGGTACTTGTTCTTCACCGTCACTTCATTCAATGGACGGTAATCAACACACATACACAGAGTCTTGTCCTTCTTCTTTACAAAGATTGTAGTATAGCCCCACAGTGATGTGCTTAGGCGGATGAAACCCATCTCTTGAAGCTCACCAAGTTGCTTGTTCAGCTCCTCCAATTCATTCGGGGGTATCCGGTATCGCCTCTTGGAAATCGGGGCGGAACCGGGCAGCAACTCGATGACGAACTCGATGGCCCGGACTGGAGGCATCCCAGGCAATTCTTCAGGAAATACATCCAAAAATTCACACACTACTGGGACATCATGAATTTCCAGAGCCGGCTTCACTTCAAGTGCACAAAGATGCGGTCCTTGAAGCTTCGGTGAAATTCCGACTTGCTCGTCGGATGGACTTGTGAGGGAGATGAATTTCTTGGCACAATCGATTTGCCCCAAGTACTGGGACAACTAATCCATGCCAAGTATCACATCCAAACTCGCTGAATTAAGGAGGATAAGATTTGCCAAAAATCCCACTCCTCCAATCTCAATAGAAACATCCCGACATTCAAGTTCGGCTCTCATTTCCAACCTCGGAGAGTGAATAGTCAAAAGGACATGCATAGAGACATATGGAATATCACCAAGTGTAGCAAAAGAGTGCGATATAAAAGAATGAGAAGCTCCGGAATCGAACAAAATGGTAGCAGACTGAGAATTGACAAGAAGTGTACCCAACACAACGTCGGGTGCCTCTTGTGCTTCCTCGGCCGATATATGGTTGACTCGGTCGTTCCCCAAACTCTGGGTCTTCTGGCTAGCCTTCTGGTCTGGAGCATGACCATTTCCTTGCCCGTGTCCTCCATTAGGATGAGGGGCCGCTCCGATCTTCTTAGGGCAATTGTTCGCATAATGCCCCTTGTTATGGCAGGAGAAACAAGTGACCTCGGCAGCCGGATTGCAGAGGTTAGCTTGCTGTCTCGCAGGTGCACGTGGTTGAGACATGGTCTGCGGTGGGCGCGGTGCAAACGTCGCTGGCCTCGGTGGTGGTGGAGCCTGAGGATGGGGCACCGGTGCTTGCTCGACGTGAGGACGGGAAAGATTGGCCCTTGCTGATTTTTGGGCCTCCCACTTGCGCTTGCGAGACTCGCCTAGCGCTCTTCCCTTGTGCTCAGCAACAATGGCCTTGTCGACCAAAGTCTAGAAGTCGGGGAAGTCGACGATAGATAGCTTGTCCTGAAGCTTCTCGGACAAGCCATCCATGAACTTCTCCTGCTTGGTTTCATCAATGGGCACGCCCTCAGGGGCGTACTGGGAAAGATAGTTGAACTCATGCAGATATTCAGTCACTGACTTGCTCCCTTGCTTGACCGCCAAAAACTCCTTCTTCAGCCTCATAAGACCGGCATGAACATGAGCTCGACGAAAGGCCGTACGAAACACCTCCCATGTGATGGTCGTGTCGACGGCTGCATGTCGAGGAAATTCTCCCACCATGAAAGTACCGCCCCCTCAAGTTGATGAGAAGCGAAGAGCGCCTTCTCATGATCCTGGCATTGGGCAATCTCGAGTTTCCGCTTGACTAGACGCAACCAGTCATCTGCGTCAAGTGGGTCCTCGGATCAGGAGAAAGTGGGCGGCTGTGTGCGAAGGAACTCCGAGATTCCTCCCCGCGGTTGATGTCCACCTCCTCCCCCAGATTCGGAGGCACCAGAGAGAACGGAGGTGTTCCAAGCAATAGCTTCCAGGATGCGCGTCTGATCCATTCGGTTTCGCTCGATCTGAGCGAGAACCTCGGCCTTGGTCGGAGGAGGTGGGAGCTCCTCATCATGACCAGCTGGCTGACCTTGGCTGCTACAAGTTCTTACAGCCATCCTGTTTCGTTGAATTGGGTTAGCAACAAAAACCCAAAACTTGATGCAAAAGGTAGCAGTAGAGAAATTATCGACTAGTGGAACGAGATATTACCCTAACCCAATGCAAACATATAACAAGCAAGAAATGAACTCCAAATATTTGTAAAAAGGCATAAGATCCAATGCAAAACTCATAAGACATAAGATCAACTTCTCGGCACGACTAACTCGTATTGAGAGAACGAACAATCGGTTAAGAAGAAACATTTCAGAACACAACTCAAGTTCTATCACATCTAAAGGTCGTGGTAAAAACCATCTAAGGGTGCATTAGGCACTGGTAAACTAATATCACATCTTACCCTTTTTAAACCCCACAAGTTTTAGTTGAATTACCCTCTCATTTTCAGCCTTAACGACGAACTAAGTGCTTGCTGTCCAAAACTTGCGCTTGTTGTCCAGATTTTGTAATCACGCTTCGAGCTGAACTCTTCAACTCCAAGTGCTTCTAATCTTCACCAAAGGACAGTCACACTTCATATTACAAGTCTCATTGAATCCCCAAAACCAAATTTAAATGGTAACAACTATCTTTTGAAAGAAGATGAGAGGAAATCAACTTTTCAAAACTCAACAAGATCAAGGTAAGATGAGCATTCCAAGATAGGTAAGGAGTAAAATCTAAAAACTTACTTAAGTTTTCATCAAATATTTGATATTTTGAAGATATTTTTTTCAAAACATCCTACAAACGACCAAGCTAGGGGTTTCTACGGTTAGTATGGCTCTGATACCAACCTTGTGAGAACCCGGGGTATTTACCTTGTAACGCTTAACCATCAAATTGGTCCTAGCATCACAAACCAAATATCCCGCGCCTCGGCGTACATGTACTTCCCAGAATTTGCAGTACACATACCCCATACACAAATTATACATCAACTCCATACACAAGTCATTACATTACCAAGTCTTAAGTTTACAACACAAAAGACATACAAGTTCATATTACAAAAGTAGGGCCGACCGGCCAAATAACAAGAGTAAGAACTAAGATAGCAGCGGAAACAAAAGCCATAATATGGCGATAAACAAAAGCCAACTGGTTTGCCATTACCCACAAGGCAACCGATCGGGCCACCAAGCTAGTCGTCCTGAACGAAGTCAGTCTTACAATAGTGAACCCCTTGGGGGTCAACCTCCTCTGTAACAATTAAGCAATGCATTTGAGTACAAAAATGTACTCGTAAGACTTACGTATAACAAACCTATACATAGCTACATGCAAGCTGAAACAAAGGAGTAGTCATAGGGTTCATTTTGACGCATAAAGCAATTTTTTTCATTTGCAATAATGTAATAGATTGAAGGCAATTTTAGCAAATCTGTTTTTAAATGTTTAAATAATAGTAAGACAACATTTATAAGCATAAATAACATCGTGGAGGTGACTTCCCAAACAGCCACCACAACATAGCACAAATTACCCATTCGTACCACCCGAGATCAAGTTTTATCGAAAATGTTGTCGTCTAATTCTTGCGGGAAATAACCAAGCATGCCCATAACCTAGGACGAGGCTATTTGAATAGATTATATCCAGAAGGGGTGTACAACTGTACCCACATGTCAGACCGCCTTTTTGCCAAGCTATTTAGCACACTTTCTTAGGTATGCCGGCACAGCTAAGTCTTACGAGACCTTTCCAATGGAATGAATTAATTAAGAGTCGCACATATGGGGGCTAACCCTTCCGCGAACCGCCCCTCACGGGCTTCCATGGAGGACCCACACGTTGTGTCGGACACATCGGCCCAGCCTTAGCAATTGCCGATGCTCCTCCGGGCGAGGGAACCTAAATTTGGAAACCCACCCCGCACATGCCCAATAACAAATAGAACAATAGAACATTTTTCTCCTAACATCTACCACCAGCGACTTATCAATTAACACCTCCCAAAGTACTGAGTCAAGAGGGGTTCCCAATACCCTCATGTGGAATGCACGCGATAATGCTAGGATCAATGGCGCAAGTAATTTGGTCCTTGATGACTTGGGCACCAAGCACACACCCGAAAGCACACCATCAAACCAATGTGCCCAAGTCTAAAATATTTTATTTTCACTTTTAGTTTCTCAAATACAATACATACATGGGTACCCTGACCCAAGTAATTTAAAGTGATGATATAATAACCATCGCTGAAGCGATGATTCCTATTCTACCGTTCTAGGCATTGCTAAGCAAACACAACTCGCATACTACAAGTAAAGTGACTAGAGCCCATCCATCGAGCTTTAAATCACAACGGGTATAAACCTAGGCTCAGTAGTAGAGGATGGATGTTTACCTACAATTCATTTAACTAATCAGGTAAACTATCGCGAACTAAGAAATAACTTGACAACATAGCATGCATACATATAGTTGAAACATTTGAATTATTAGCATGCACAAATAATAGGATCATCGTGCATCAAAGGAAAACTGCTTGACTTGCTGGAGGTAACTTTCTTGCTGTAGAGGATCACTCTTGTACTCAGCGAATTCGTCGAAACCTATCGAAAAATTCGAGAAGACCAATAAGAACGAATAACACCAAGAATACTCAAAAATTCAAATTCATCCAAAAATCATGAAAATTTTACAGAAGGTAGAGAATGATTTTAAATGAATTTAGAAATAAAAATCAACTGATTTGAAATTTTCATGCAAAAGTCATAGCTAAAACAAAATCAGCTTTTTAGATAAATGCTGGAAAATCCCTCTCAGGTACTGTTCATCCAAAATTAAATTCTTGGCGAAAATTTCCAGAGAGGTGGTGAACATGAAAATTTTATGGTAGACAGAGCACGTTATGATATGAATAGTGGAATTTGGTTCACCTCATTTGGAGCTAAAATGAATTTCTTACGATTTTTCAAAGTTATAAAAGTAGTGCACAAAACATTTGATAAAGCAAGATTTTTAGAGACAGTAACAAACTCAAAACCTATTCTGCGGTAAAGTACACTACCAGAGGATTCCAACAAAATTTGAATCATCCAAAAAGGAGTTAAAACGAATTACTTATGTAGTTTTGAAGTTTAAAACAATTAACGGTTCACAAATAAAGCATTTCAGAATTTCATATAAGCATATAAAACTTTTTATACCCGCACTGAGCTAGCCACAGCGCATGACCGGTGGGTCCTACGCATGAGGGCTGCCCAGCTAACTTGACTCGGTCAACTTGGCCTCGGGCCCACTCATCAGCGGAACAAGAAAGGGCTGGGTCGGGGTTTAAACATACGGGATGGGTTTTGACCTAACGATCAAGATCGGACGATCCACACGAGAGGGCCGTTCGAATGGTCCGAATGGCCCAATTGATCCAGGTGGTTGATTTGAAATCGGACGGTCCAAATGAAGGAGGCGTTCGGACGGTCCGAACGGCCCAACTGATCTAGATCGTTGAATTTAGATCGGACGGTCCAAAAGAGAGGGCTGCTACGCACTTAATGGCTAGACCCACGCGACAGAGACTCTAAGGAAACCAGGTTTTAAACTCTCCTTTAATTCCATTCCCGGTCCCACACATCAGTGACTTAACAACTCTTTTTAAGACAGCCATTAATTAATCTAAACAATCATTGGCTTTAATGACTTGAGATTTGCCCTAACGACCTACTACAGTGGCTATCCGAAAACACCATGCAGAGGAGCTCGCGCCCGGGGCTTTGCCCGGCGAATCGCCGGCGCTATGTGCCCTGGCAGCGCCGGTTAAGAGCTAAAATGGAAAGTGGGTGCCAAAGCGGAGCTAGGGGAGGTCGGAGCATCACCGAAGGTGGTCCAACGCGGCGGCGCTACGACGGGGAGCGGAGGCAAAGCTACGGCTTCGGTGCATGTCACAACCTAGAGGCTAAAAGAGCTATCTAACCCGTGCCTTAGCAACTACAAGATCCAGTGAGCCTACCTGGGTACTAAGGAGAGGACTAGCTAGTCGGAACTGGGCCAGCGGCGATGACCCGAAGTGGCTACGAAGGCTTCTCCGTGGAGGGGATGCCCTGAGGAAGAAAGAGCGAAAATGAAGGTATAGACAGCACCAGTGAGGCTAAGAGATGGTGTGCGAGAGAGGAATTTGACAGGGGCTCACTGTGCCGGAGATGGAGACGAAAGGGGCACTTTCGACCGAAAATGGGCGATTCCTATGAACGAAGGTTAAAATCAGCAGAGGGAAAATGATCCTCATACCTAAAGGCACAAGGTGACGTGCATAAGAGAGAATAAAACCCACCGGACACGAAGTTCTCATGGTGGTGCCACTCGGTTGGCCTTCAGTGCACGCTCTGGAACCGAGAAGGACACGGAGACATTCCAGAAACTACAAGCAGTTAGAGAGGTTGGCATTAGCACTGATGAAGATGGCGATGGTCGGAGATGAAAAGGGAAGCAAAAGCATGAAGCTTACCCAAAAGCTGAGCACCGGTGAGCACCTTCTCCCTCAGCCACCGAGAAGGAGAATGGCGAAAAGACAGGGGTGTGAGGAGTATTAAGCTTGGGCGTTGACGGAGATGGAGGCGGTGTGAGATGGTGAAGCTCCAGGATAGGCCGGAGCGGGCGGTGGATTGATGCCATTGACGGAGGTGCAGTAGAGCTTTGCCGCGATGTGGTGCAGCAGCTCTGCACGAGCGCCAACGCGTTGGACACGATGGGTCCGACAGGTGGGCCCTGGCTGTAACACCCTGGCCCAAAATCCGCTCAATGCCCAGCCCACCGTGGGACGGACCCGCGCACACATAGCACCCCACTTACACTTTCGTCCTCGCTTTGTGTAAAAGGGTTAACCCGGAGGTGCTAAGTTTGTACCCACAGCATTATATACTACTACAACTCACTTTAAACAAGCAATATGGGACTAATCCCACCACATGAATCCTCATGGGCCACATGGGCGACTCTGAGTAGGTTGGGTATTACATTCACCCCTCGAAATTTGGGCCCTCGGCGGCAAAGACACCGCATCTGTGACAAATGCCCGAAACCACCTCGATTACACGTCCGTGCGTCCGGTCGGCACATATGCCATCTTAGTGTGTCCACTCGGGACCACATCGCCATATGCCCACGCCCCTTCGCACGCGCCTGCGTCTGGCGAGGTTGATGCTCTCGATACCATCTGTAACACCACGGCCCAAAATCCGCTCAATGCTTGACCTACCATGGGGTGGACCCGCGCACACATAGCACCCCACTTACACTTTCGTCCTCACTTCGTGTAAAAGGGTTAACTCGGAGGTACTAAGTTTGGACCCAACAGGCATTTTATACTACTACAAGTCACTTTAAACAAGCAATATGGGACTAATCCCACCACATGAATCCTCATGGGCCGCACTACGAGTAGGCCGGGGTATTACACCGGCGTTAGTGACTCAAGGTGTGAACGGGTGCTGGTGAGATGGTCCAGCCAAATCAAGCAGCACGATAGGTCCGAGTCAGAGAAACAGTGCTTGGCTTGGGTCGGTAAATTTGGATCGTTCGATTGGGAATGGTCGGTCTGGATCGCGTGGTTGTTCGGATGGTCCGAACGGTCCACTCAATACGGACCGTTGGAATCCAATCGGATGGCTCAAAGCGAAGGGGTGCGGTGCGAAGCGGCTGTGCTGGTTGGGCTCGGCGAAGTCAAAGTGGCTCGGTCGGCCCAACAGTAAAATCAGGTTTTTGGATAAATAAGCTGAGATGGTTAGCGAATTTTTAGAGGGAGTTTCATATCTCCAAAAATTCTAAAATTTTTACTGGAGGTTCCTGACTCCAAGATTAACCTTGTATAAAATTTCTAGAGGTTTTTATGAATTGCATTTTCTCTAGAAATTTCTCAAGTTTTTGCCTTAGGGTTTGACTAAGAGTCAAACTGGTTTGACTAGCCCCTTTAGAAATAGCAAATAATTTCTAAAAGTTGTGAGATTTTTCAGAGGGGTCACTACGGTGGTCTAGAAGCTAGGAAAAATATTTCCAGAGGATGATCACAAGATTTGCTTAAGGAGTTTTCAAGGATTATGCTTCCATTGATTGAGACATTGGTCTTTGAAATTAGGAAACCCTTGGAAATATTTCCAAAAAAATTCAAATGACATCATGAGGCATCAAAAGTTTTAATTTCTCCTCAATTTTATTCATTTGAAACACATACCATTGTTTGGGATGTTACACGAGTCGGCAGAGGAGGACGATGATGACGTCTCGTTTTCTTCTATGGCACGGATGCATGCGTACATGTCGAGGTTAGAGTAGTCCGCCGGGTCAAACCAGTTTTCCTCATCCCAAGTCCCTACCATAATCGCATGAGCGACGATGGAGCGAAGGAAAGTGAATGAAGATTGCTGAGCGAAGTAATCTTCAAGAACTCAACGCCTTCTCTCTCCACGGACAGCGCCAGTTGTTGATGATCGAGCCGCTGATCTTACGAAATAAAATAGAGGAAAATGGCAAAGAGTTCTTGGGAGAGAATAGGATTGCTCTTTATTGAGCTGAATCCTTTATAGGGGGTGCCTTAGACAAGGCAGTAGACTAATCCTAATTACACTGAGAATGTGGTGTTCTATGCTTCGGATCGTGTACAAAGGCTTGTATGTCTTCTCCGGTGATCAGGACTTGTTCGATGTGTCAAATGTCCCTTTCGAAGTATATCATCCACCTTTAAATACCAGTGAAGGGGTGACAGTTACTCCTGGAAGAGACACCTTTTAGAACCATCGCGTCTAGTCGAAGGATCAGTTACTGTTAGTGAAACAATAACTGACTGTCGGTTGATGTCAACGGGAGACATAACTGTGTTACGGTTATGGTCAGTGACTCAGGACTTTCAAACGTCGTGTGGATTGGAGTAAATAAGACATGTGCTCCATTCATCACATGGGAGGAATATACTTGGAATAGAATCCAAATACCAGTTCAAAGCTTCTCTGACGATCATCGTCGGTGGCAGTCTGAGACCTCTCGAATAAGGTACCCATAAAGTAACCTCTGGAATCCTCACGACCAGGGGTTGATAGTCTTAGGGGTTACGACCACAAAGGACATGCGGTCTTTAATGAAATATTAAAGTAATATTTAGATATTTTAATCCTCATCAGCACGACTATTCAAATAGTTTTACACTCTATAGAGATTGCACAACTTTTTCCACTAGAGATAATCAACTTTTAATGTCTGTTTCACACACTTTCGTTTATGCGCGACTAAGTGATTATCACAAGGCTTTTACAATGCTCCATCCCAAAGTAGCCATATCCACTAGGTTTTCACTGTCGTTGGGCTACCAGCCCAGCCAGAAGTCCCACTCTTGTGTCAAGTGGGAATTTCTGTCTAACCGAACCTGCACATCTGAATGGCACAACTAGCAGTGGAGCGTTGCAAATTATTTAGCCAGATCTGTCCCATACCAGACTTGTGGTAGTACGGAAGGGCTTTACAATCTGCAACTCACAGACCAGTCTTTAACTGACTTGAGCGACTTTCCACAACCGAAACTTGTGCATAACCTCCACCCACCAAACAATCATTTCGCTCAAGTCTAAACCAGTTTTGATTTTATTTTATCTTTCTAATCATTTGTAAACTTCCATGGCACACCAATGTCATGGATACAATTTAAACCATATTTGATTTTTTGCTGTAAAAATCCCAAATCAAATATTTCAGGTCTAAGCAGGGCTAAGCTTATTTTTTTTCCAAAAATGATCAGTCAATACTATTGAACTAACTAGTTTTTTTCTAGGGTGACAAGGTATAGGTGATTCAAGGTCCAAAAGTTGGCTATACAAGAGTGTTGGGGTTAGCAACAATTTAAAGGCAGAAATTTAATTTACATTGTATAAAAGTAAGCAAGAAATAATAATTTAAAACATAATATAAATAATTTAAAATATTAGGATCAAACATGATCAAATATGTAAATTGCCTTGCTCAAATTATTGTTGTTCTTGGTTGATGAAGATATCTGGTTCTCTAGAGTCGTTTGAAATCTATCTGTGAAAATGAGCCAAAATCTAATAACAAATTCAAATAAACTCCAAATTAATAATTTTGGTACAATAAGATATATTAGGATTTTAGATCAATTTATAAATTTGAATTACTTGAATCGGAGTTTGAATGAAGGAGAACGGGCTCTCCGAAGATTTAATTTCACATGAAATGGTAAAAACAATATTTGGGAATTTTCTGAAATTTGTGGAATTATCTTTTTAAAGGAAAATATATTTATTGCGTCAGCATGACAAAAGCAAGTTTTTTTTTGTCTAGATTATTTTCGTAAGGGAAAACCGGGATGAGTCAATGATAGGTGGATGTGGGGTCTATGGATTGGATCACGAGAGGTCTTTGCTCCACTATGGACGGTATGGACGGATGTGCCACACTTGCATAGCGATGTGATCTTGCTCTTGACCCTCTGTGTATAATGCACTAGTCTAGGATCACGCTAGTGTACATAGTGGCAACATCAGTGAAATATCATTTCTATATACAAAGATGACTAATAAATAGGCAAATAACAATAAATATCAGAGTAAAGACCTTAAGGTCAAAGATTACAATTAATGCCTCAGAAGGCAAATAACTTAACGAAGCTGCAGCGGAACGTAATGGAATAACTTCAGTGAAAGCCCATCTATATGCCCACAGGCAATCGGCTGGGGTAGCGCGACCTAGTTCTCCACGATCCTTGAAGTAGACCTTGTTGACTGACGATTCCTTCCACTTCTGTTGCATGTTTTACAACAAGCATGAGTACACTGGCCTGCTTTCTATAAGTCATACCACAGAAATGCAATTATACATGATGGCTTATTCCAAAGGAATGGCTTCTATGATTCTTTTGCAGAAATGCAATATTTGCAGTTTGAATATGAATAATAGATTGAAAGCATAATTCAAAACAAATAGACAATAATAATTTAACAGTTAATTTCACAAAGACACATAGCCTAAACAAGTTATTCACATAGCCGTATGACTTAAATCACACAGCTCCCTTCCCAAGGTTGTTATGAAAATCTACCCCTCGTGTGAAATCCTCGAGCATGTCCATGATCGCGGACGTGGCTATTCGAATAGATTGATTTAACACTCTGCAGAGTTTGTACACTTTACCCACAAGATGCAATCAACTGGATCAGAGCTGATCACAACAAAACCTTTCAGAAACTTCATCTCAAGCATTGATACTCCCAGTGTACTTACAAACCGTCATACCAAGCCATACATAGTGATTAGTACGACACACATGTTAGATAGGGACACGGCGAATCGCCACGTGATGTGACTACTTGGTAGCACACCTCCACCCAATCAACACAGCCTAACCTACTACTTGAGTAATCAATGTTAAGAATCCATAACTTACTAGGTTAGGCCCGTCCCATACCAAGCATGTGGTCGTACAATAAGGCTCAGTTCAATGGCGCACAAAGTTAAGTCCTTAATTGACCAAGGCAAGACTTCCAAATTCTAACTAAGACACACGGATTATTATTCCCAAACACACAGCCACCAGTTCACCCAGTATCCACCACTTTCCTCAGTCTAAATCTTTTCCCACCCTGTTGGTTAAGTGCAACATATGCCTTCAACGAGTAATAGCACACAGTACACACAGTTTTATCACATAGTTCCATAATCACTTAGTCAAGTTGATAATTGCAACTTACATGAGATGACTCGTGGCATGGCTAAGAGATCTACTCGTATCTAACCAACCCACGTTGGCGCTACAATATTACCAACTAAATAAACCAATCTAGGGTGACAAAAGATTATGACATAGCAAATAGACAAATGTGGATATTACAAATGGGATTAATAACTACACCCAAGGTTCAAGAAAGCGCTAGGCGCTAGGCGGGCGGTGGCTCGGGGCCTAGCGCCTTGGCGGACTAGGCGGTGCCTAGGCGGTGCCCAGGCGGTCAGCTTGGCTATGGTGCAGATAAGTCCACAACAGGAATAATTTGATGAATTGAGCAAGCATCAGGCATCAAATTAAGCAAGATAGAAGAAAAATTACCTGAAGAAGCAAGACATGTGCAATTTGATATAGACATATAGTCATGTACTCATGTATATTATCTCCCCTCCAAGGCTCCAAGAGCTTGATGTAAACATGTATGTATTGTAATCAAATAATGATGTAAACCTGCATATTTAATCAATGATGAGTTATTTTGCTATTGTGTTGTGTACTTGTGTGAAAGAATGAATGAATGATTGATGAATCATGAATGAATGATAGTATGAAACATATGCAGCCACACATCTCAAAGACTTGACATTGAAAATAATCAAAATATCATAAGTTCATAACATGACAATGCCAACTCCACATAGCAAGCAAAATACTAATATAGTTTTTGATGAATTGCTAAGATGACTCAATCTATCAATCATGAGTTAGTGTCTTCGTCCTCCTCCTCATACTCTCATTAACCTCAATAGTCAATAGTCAATACTAATACTAAAAAAAAAAATCTGAAATCAACTAGAACACAACAATCATCTTCAAGTGTTAACATGGCTGCCTATCAAGTAAAAAAAAATTGAAATCAACTAGAACACAACAATGTCTCATTAACCTCAATACTAATAACTTGCAAAGGATATCACATATAATTTGCTAACAGGACAAATGAATGGACAACAGGACAAGTATAACTTGGGTAGCAGGAAAATTAAAAGGCAGCTACACTGTATATCACAAACTAGTGCAACCTTCATGTGCACTTGGAAGTGTGAAATGCAATATTAACACCAAATTGTGGTAGCTGTTTACGGCATATATTGTTACTGACGCTCTTCCATTTCTACAACTTGGAAAGGTGAACTAAAACTTAGTATAAATGTGCCCAAATATGCTGCATCAATAGACATGCCCACCTTTACCAGAGAAGTATTATTTAAAGAAAACTATCAAAGCAGACCATTACTAGTGAATCAAATTCAATTCTCCAACAAGAACCTATGCCCTATCAAGTAAAAATAATAATCTGAAATCAACTAGAACACAACAATGTCTCATTAACCTCAATACTAATAACTTGCAAAGGATATCAGTTATTGCTAACAGGACAAATGAATGGACAACAGGACAAGTATAACTTGCAAAGGATATCAAATGTTATTGCTATCTTTAGAAATCAGATTTAGTATAAGTCCCAACCATTCACATTTCAAAGCATTCACAGATTTTAGATTTCAAAGCATTCACAGATTTCAGAACACAACAATGTCTCATTAACCTCAATACTAATCAGATTTAGTATAAGTCCCAACCATTCACATTTCAAAGCATTCACTGATTTAGGATGTCAAAGCATTCTGATTTGAGAACACAACAATGTCTCATTAACCTCAATACTAATCGGTTTAGTATAAGTCCCAACCATTCACATTTCAAAGCATTCACAGATTTGATTTCAAAGCATTCTGATTTGATTACAAAGCATTCCAGATTTAGTATAACTTGCAAAGGATATCAAATGTTATTGCTATCTTTAGAAATCAGATTTAATAACATTCAGAATCAGCAGTTTCAGAGCACAACCATTCAAAATTTCAAAGCATTCACATATTTCAGACATTCAAGTATTCACTATTGACATTGATTTGGACATTCACATTCAACTTCAACTCTTCAAGTATTCATCGACGAGTTGTCGACACATTGATTCGATCTTGGACTCTTCACACCTGAACCTGAAACACACATTCAGCACATTCAATATCAGTAGTCAGTCCTCAGAAGAATTCATTAGGGGCGGGAGTGGTTTGGCCTTATCCATTGGGGCACCGAACCAGCTTGAAATTTTTAGGGGTGGGGGCGTCTCCGAGCGCATCATGCCGCATCTCCTCAACACGTGAGCTCTACTCTGCTTATATACCTAGCTTGGCTACTTGATATGCATACTCCATTACTCCTATATAGTATTGTCAGTTTGATTTCGGCAATGTAACTGCTCAAGTATGGGAAATATACGCTACTGCTCGAATCTCGATAGCACCTCAAATTTGCTCCATGAAGTCTTGAAATAATGCACGTATGCAAGCATGTGATTCTCCTCCGTGTTCAATTCATTTAAGGAAGGAGCAAGGAGCTATTTCTAGTCAATCGATGTATGAAATGTTTTTGCCAATGTTCGATTGTAAGGCCAAATTAATCCTTTTCCTTTGTCGTTGCCTCGGCAAAAACCACATGAGGATACATACATGCATACATACATACATCGCTAGGTATTCGGTGAATCCAAAATTGTGGAGTACGATACAAGAAAATGAGATAATCATCTGTGTTGGTTGGTTTGAGAGGTTTGGGCTTTGAGAGAGGGAATCAAGAGGGCAAGAGACACAGATGGATTTGGGGTCGAGGCGTGATCTGGGTAAGTAAGCAAAGCAAAGCAAGAAATTCATGCCGCCGTGAGCCGCTCAAAGGGTTAAACCTAAAGATCCAATGAGTGGAGCATCACGGGGGTGAAGAGAGGGAGAGAGAAGCGGCGGGAGAGGAGAGAGAGTGGAGCATCACGGGGGAGGCGGCGGCTGAGGGAGAGACCCGAGAGGGAGGTCGGCGGGGGAGCGAGAGGGAAGAGGCGTGCCGCATCGTGCCTCGATTCAATGGCGGGACGACGGCCGCGTTTTGGAGGCGGCGACCTTGATTGATGGCGGAGATGGCGGTCTGAGCTTTCGAATCATCGGCGGCGAGGACCAACCCGGCGCAAGATGGCGGAACCGGCGAAGCTTGACTTCGGTGGCGGGGAGGAAGAACCTAGGCGCGCGCAAATGGCATCGAAGTCGGTAGCGTGTTCTTCTTATGTCTTTGCCTCGGCGCCCGCCTCGCCTCTCGCCGCCTCGCGCCGCCGACGACCGCCTTGGACGCCGATGACCGCCTCGACCGCCTCGGCGCCAATCTGCTGGGCGGCGACTTGGTGGAAAGCGGCGGTGGAGGGCCGAACAGCGCGTAGTCGGCGCCTAGGCGGCGCCTAACGCCGATTTTTACAACCTTGACTACACCCAAAAGCATTTAAATAAATACTTGAAGTAAATGCAATAATTTGAATCAAAGTAGTTTTGGAAAACTGGGATTCAACATGATCAAAGGTATAACTTGCCTTGCTATAGCAATGACGATCTTATTTAATCTTTAATCTTGTACTTCCTTGATCTTCAGCTCCTTCTTGATCAGAACTTCCCGAAGTGTCAACGTCTGCTCGTAAACAAGCAAATAAATCAAATAAATAAATAACAGAGAACAAACAAACTCCAAAAATTAAATAATAATCTCAGATAAATAGATCTTGAATTTAGATGAATTTAAGAATTTGAATGGACTCAATCGGAGTTCGGATTCAAAAGATATGACTCTTGGAAGAATCACATGAAATGATGAAAATTGAGAGAGAAAAGAATATCCAGAAAATATTCCTTCGGATTAAATAGAATAAAAAGAGTTGGAGACTTACAAGTTGGGCCCACTAGTAAGTGAGAGAGATCAAAGGTAGTGAATGACATGTGGGACCAAATGGATAATTGAATATCAGAAATTAAATAAATTTCCGAAAAGGAACAGAGAGGATGA